>OY755175.1:14801288-14962806 GCA_963576735.1 Bedellia somnulentella | reverse complement strand
GGATCGAACTCGAAACCTCCGGACGAGAAGCTAGTCACCTATCCACTCGGCCACGGCTGTCGTCATCAGTAAAGGTCATAAGTCTTACTTACAAATAAAATAAAGGGTAAATAAGGTAAAGAAAAATTTTGACACTGATTTTTATTAGGGTTCCGTAGCCAAATGGCAAAAACGGGACCCTTATAGATTCGTCATGTCTGTCCGTCTGTCCGTCCGTCCGTCCGTATGTCACAGCCAGTTTATTCCGAAACTATAAGAACTACATTATAGAAAATTGGTGCGTAGATGTATTCTGTAAACCGCATTAAGATTTTAAAATAAAATCTGAAAAAAAAAACCAAAATTTTTAGGGTTCCCCATACATAGAACTGAAACTCAAATTTTTTTTTTCATCAAACCTATACGTGTGGGGTATCTATCAAAAGGTATTTGAAAATGATGTTGAGGTTTCTTATATCATTTTTTTCAAAACTGAATAGTTTGCGCGAGAGACTTTTTCAAAGTGGTAAAATGTGTGTCCCCCCCCCGTAACTTCTAAAGTATGGGCATGATAAAACTGAAAAAAATATATGATGTGTATTACTATACAAACTACTAACGAAAATTGGTTTGAATGAGATCTAGCCCGTAGTTCTATTTTTAAACGTCATAAATCAAATTACTTACCTAATTTGGCTCCCATGATTTTCACACAAACGGGATTTTCTATATATATGATAGTACGGAACCCTTAGTGCGCGATCCGACTCGCACTTGGCCGGTTTTTTAGTAATAATCCCCACATGAGGTTTTCATGAACAAAAACATTCTAATTAAGTCTTACTTAGTTTGAGACTAACTTGTACTGGTATAATGTGGCCCTATTTATTTATTTATCTTAGAATAATGTCCTATTAGGATTAATGAAAACTTATGTGTTCGTTATACTAACTAATTAAAAAAAACTATACATTAATTATCATATAATGGTGATGAAATAATATATTATGTGTTTGTATTCAAAATATGGTATTGTAAGTAAAATACATTATGTAGACTGGTTATTATTCTTAATTAAATAGATAATAATTCCTCAAAAAGTTGTTATCGGAGCTTCAAATTAAATTATTCCTTAGCAATCAACCTTTCTCGCAATCTAGATTTCTGGGTTAGTCTGACTTGACTATATTTTAAATATTCTAATTACTTGTTACATATAGACAAAGAAAAGAAGGATGAGAAGCGTCGAGTGCTGATAATATCGTGTGCCGGCTCGCACCAGATCTGGGCGCTTTTCCTCGACACCACCATTTGGTGGAAGTACAAGAGATACAGCGAAGGTTTGTATTACCGTTTTACTAATAAAGTACGTATTCTCACGGCAGTATATGTTAAAAGGGGGCAGCCAAAGGAACTCTTCTGGCCACCGGGAAGTTGAGTGGGGAAAGACAGTGTAGTAAAGATAATGCCCAATAGTCATGTCAATTAAAATATATAACCACCTTCCAAAAATGTTAAAAAATATAGAACCGTATGCAAAATTCTTAACAAACCTAAAATTTTTCTTGATCAGTAAGTGCTATTACAGTATAAAAGAATATGTTAAAGAAATTTGGGATGAAAGAGAGCTAGAGATGTCCAATATTACATGAAAATGTATGTGCTGTAAATTTGTGCTTGTGTATGTATTTGTTTGGTGTGTGTGAGAGAATGAAAGTTATAATTTCTTCTATAGAATTTCCTCCTCCTCTCCTATTTTCCAATTTAGTTTTATTGTAAAATAACTGAGATATAAGAAATTGCTGTGCCCCACCAGGCCTTCAATGTAGAACCATGAATTTATTTATATTAAGAACTGTTATACACATTGTTGAATGCAATAAATTATTGAGTATTGAGTAATGGTTCCCAGCCACATCGCCTAACGGTAACGCAAATAACCTCAAAACCCTATTTAACATCTTACCACAGCCGCTGGAAGAGTGCGCCGTATTTATTTAGTATTTTATACATCAAGTGAATAGTTTGTCTAGATAATTTAAGACAAAATAATTTGATTAAAGCAAACTATTTTCTCCATGTTTTTAGAAATCTATCTAGCCATACCATTCAAAGGTTGTCTGGAAGAGTCGCTAAGGCCGCTATCTATACTTTTCTTTTGTAACTGTTTTATACGCGGGTTAGCCGTTTCCATGAAACGCTACTCCTCCGGAACCGCTTGACCGATCTTGATAAAATTTTTCAGACTGATCAAGACTATGATATATATTGTTATAAGTTAAAAAAAAAATAAGAAGTACGCACTCAGAATAAAAAAAAAAAACAAAAAACAAAATTTTCATTAGATAGTTCAGTCGAGTCGAACATATCGCTCAGCTCTTTTTTTCAATTGCACACTTGCATTGAAGTCCTAGTGTAAATATTTATTTCATGACATGCAATAAAATAATTCCTATTCTATTTAGAACATACATTAAACTGTATTACATTGGGCAGGTACTTGCGTGTGCATCGCGGGCTCGGGCGCGGAGGCAGCTCGCAACTCCGCGTACCCCAACACGGCTGCGTTCGCTCAGCCGTCTGGGCTGGCTTTGCGCACTGGTCTGTATATAGCTGATAGATGATACATTAGATAGATTTAGATAGATAGATAGATTTGGATTTAGATAGATAGATAGATTAGAGACAGAAATTCAGTGGACACGCATATAAGGCAATTGGGAAATAAGACTAAATAAGACTTGCCCCCGTAGTATGCTGCGTATGGGAGCTAGTATGTCACGTGAGTAAATGAGCCCCTTTTATTATATATTAGCCCAACAGTTTACACCATTGAAATATGGAACCTCAATCCTTATATAACCATAAACTAATTTTGTAAACCATTTATATATATTTTGCTCAATACACATAAAAAGTTATAATCTCTACAAGCTAAGAATAACGTTAATTCAAGTTTTATAGATCCACGGATTACCATCTAATATGTTAGAATATCGATTTTAATGTCTCATTCTGTATGCACTAGGAACCACCTCCGAAGTATTCATAGCGGATGCAGAAAGCTCTTCAATAAGACGACTTGCGCTTTCTACCGGTCAGGTATCGACGCTATGTGGCGGGGATAAAAACCCTCTAGTAAGTTGGAAAAATTAATAATCATTATTATTTTTTCAGACTTTATTTTCTGTTTCTGCTCATTATGAAATGAAATTAAATGAAATTGTCTATTTGCTTGAAACATGGTAAAAGAAAGATGTTACAATATTGTATGGAACCACATGTCCCGTCAAGTTTTTTGACATACAAATACATAATTAAAATTTAGACAATTACATAAATAAACAAAATAACGAACAGATAAATCACTATTTATATATACATACATATCATATACTATATTTCCCTAGAAGGGGTAGCCAGACCTAAGGAATTATAAATTCCTCAGCCACTTTTGGAAGTTGAGTGGGGAAAAGATGGTAAAAATAAAGGTTTTTGGTGATGGGTCTCCAACCGCATCGCTCAAAAATCCAATAAAATCCCCAATACCCTTAGTCGCCTCTTACGACACCCGTGGGTAGAAAGGGGTAGCGACATTCTAAGCTGGCACTACACGGCAAAGCCGGCACTACACGGCAATATAATAATATTTATATATACTTAGAAAATTATATTGTAGTACATGTATTTACTTTCAGAACCTCTTTGCTTTCGGTGACGTAGATGACGTTGGAACGAATGCAAAGCTGCAACATCCCTTAGGAGTGGCGTACTGCGGGAAAACCAAAACACTCTACATCGCCGACACCTACAACCATAAGATCAAAAAAATCGATGTTCTCACACAGAAAGTGATCACACTAAACCCCACTATGATAGAGACAGCCGATCCTGTCAAATTTAACGAACCGTCAGGATTAGCCGTCAGCGCTGATGGAAAATACCTATACATAGCTGACACAAACAATCATAACATCAAAATCCTAAACATATCAAAAAACGTCTGCCAAGAGTTCCGCGTTAGATTCTCCGATATTGAACTACAAAACTTTACCGAACCGGAAAACTTGATACTATATAAAAACGATCTATTCGTCAATCGTAAACAAGGAAACTTGATAATATTCTTCAACGTAAGTTTAGATTACGCGGAATCGAAGAGTGTAAAGTTCACTCCGGGCGCCCCACAGAACTGGAACATCACTATTGTTGATGAGAACAACAAAAAAGTCACAAACGACGATTTCATTTTTGTAAATAGTCCTCAAAAAGGCTCATCATTACCGGGACGAGTCGAGTTGAAACTCAGAAACAAAGTGGATAAAAATCATTACAAATTGTACTTAACTTTCCAAACGGCTCTGTGTGACGGAGCCATTTGCTTTTCCCATTCATTCACAGTTCGGTCAACGATGTTGGTCCGGGATTCCGTCAAAATGGTTGAATCTTACAAGATTACTTGCAAAGTGAATCCGGTCAATAGAGGAGGGGAAAATAAGGCTGAATCCTAAAACAGAGTATTATCTTTTGGAATTTAGTTATAGTAGAAAACATTATTGTTTAAGTTTGATAATTTGGTTATTCACCTAAAATACCGCTTTGATATTTTCTATGTTAATTAATGAAGCCTTTGAGAAGAGCGGATTATAAAACCATAAACATGTTATTGTTCCGAACAAAAATATTGACTTTATATGAAACAAGCTTCAATAAAACTAGTTTTAAGTATAATACGAATTTAATTTAAGTTCGTAAATGTTATTTTTATCGTACAAATTTTGTTACTTAATAATTGTTGAAAGAACGTTTAATATATTTGTAAAAAAGTGACATAATAACTACTCCGTGTTTTATTTTATTGCTTTAATTCGTATTCATTAGTCGATTTTGATAGTTCACCTTGTCAACCTCTTAACGGCTTTTCTAGATAAATGGCGATCGATCTGATTCGAATTAATTAAATAATAAAATTTTATTCGAAGATTTAATTTGATATGATACTTTGACCCTGGCGAATATTAATAGTTTCCGTATAGCACTTAAATTTAAAGACAAGTTGACATCTTAGATATATTTATACGTTACATACTTTCACTTTTTTCAGTTTAAAAAATTAGGTTTAATTAGGTCAATATGATGGCGGCCCTTGGCAGTCATACTCAAAGACTGCGAGTTCTGAATCCTGCTAGACACTAATTTGCATTAATTAGCTGATTGGTATATATGCTATAATTGAATATTCGTTGAGGTACCCAAACAAGTAACCAAAAGATAAGTTAATTTGGTTTACATCGGGGCTAAATTGATCTTTGTCACCATCTCATCATTTGTCGCATTATGTGCAATTTGTAAAGGTACCCACGATACAGGCTTGCCTAGTGTGGGGCCGCAAGATAACATATTCTACAACGATTTATAGCTTGTAAATTGTCTTTAGAAATTAACACTTTAATTGTAGAATACTAATGTAAATTATGAATGTCAATAAAGATTTTTTCTATTTTCTATTCTATCTCAGCATACATATACATCGACACCGAAAGGCTGAATAGGTTGATTTGACCTCATATAATCACACTGGCCTACTACAGGTTAATAGACTTACAAATACTACCAACAGTTTTACGTGTTCTCCGAAGCACAAAATAATCTTTAATATCAGATAATTACGTGATTAATACATAAAAATACTCACGGCTATAAATCCATAAAAAGAGTAGCCAGAGCTTCAGATTAAGAAATTCCTCAGCCACTCAGAATTTAAGTAATGAAAAGATCGTAAAAATAAAGGTTGTTAGTGATAGGTCTCCAACCGCATAGCGCATAGTCGCTATTTGAAACACCCCCAGGAAGACATGGGTATTGCTATTCAAAGCCGACAGTACGCAGCCAGGTGATTCAAACTTAAACAACCTAGCAAAACGAGGACAATTTGTGAATTGAAACCGAGACCTCTGGATCGTGGGACGAACGCTCTAACCGCTTGCCACGGAGGTCGTTAAACTTAGTACTATGATTGAACTATGTGCAAATATAGTTAAATTACTTCCATACCTTGCACGGGTGACTACCCTTTTTATTTTCCGGCTAAAACATACCTAGACTATCTTAGTGAGGATTATAATAGCTTTCTATTGGTGAAAGAATCTTCTCAATCAGTACATAAATTAATCACTTCCTATAATCCAATGATTTTTCGAATATGTATCTGAAAGGGAGTATTTTTATCGTCTTTTTGGGTTTACTGAAGTCAGATACCCAAACAAAATACAAGCGCCGATAAGGTCGCTAAGCAAAATATAAGACTGAAATCTACACACAGAAAAACAACGGTTACATATCAGCTCCGAAAGAACAACAATAATACAGTCGAAAACTTAGTCGCTATAACATATAAGGTCACAAAATTATCATTACACGAGAAAAAATTGTAAGTAAAGATACTACGTTATGATTCAAAATTCGCTGCACATATAATTCTAAAAGTAGCTGAACGCTTTACTTAAAAGATTTAAGATTTTGATTTTTATTTTGAGCTGTTAGATGTGTGGAGTTCAAAGAACATACTTGCTTTAAAGCACGGTGCCCATTTCCAAAATCCTAAAAAATATATCACTTATACCAAAATAAAACAACATCAAATCTCAACTAAGAGATATCCCTCACGATGCTTTCCCTCATGGTTTACATTTATAGCTCTTATAAATGAACCGTAAAAAAACAAGATGTAGGTCCAATACAGACATTAAAACCTATCCGCCTACATTTGAGACCTAGCTCTTTCCCACTGCCATACCAAGGTTATAACCAAAAAAGATATATTGAAAAAAACCCGTCTAAACTAAAATCTTAATTAGTTTATCAGTAAACACAGCGTTTATCATCAGCAGCTATTTAAAGATGGCTTGGCAATAAGTGCGTAGCGAAGGTCGGTTAGCGTGTCACGAGGTATATGACCTGCCAGCGACGCATCCGTTCAGAGAGACCCTGGCTTTATAATTAGACACGAGGATCTGTCAAACTGCACTTGCTTTAAGAAGTTTTATATTTGTAGTTTTTGTTGAGATTTGAAGTAGTATTCAATTTCTTTCCGTGGCGGGGTCGTATAAGGCGATAAGGGATATGGACGTTTTGAGACACCAAATATTCCTCATTTCATCACGTTTCTTTTTTTACTGCAATAAGCTATGTAGCGCCGTCTTAGCTTGACACTACCCCATTTCTTCCTGTGGGTGTTGGTAATAGGCAATTACGGGTTTTGGGCCGTTTAAGTGATTTTTGGGCGATGCAGTGGGATGCAGTGCATTACTAACAACCTTTATTTTACAATCTTTACCCCACTCAACTTTCAAAAATCGCTGAAGTATTTCTTATTATTAAGCTCTGGCTACCTATTCTAGGTAATAGGCATGGGGTAGAGTAATGTGGCAATCTCGGAATAACAGAAAACTTTTCAGAAGTAATAGTACCTCTGTTTGCCGTGAGGATCTGAACACTATTCAGAAATTGTAGACCTTTTGCCACCCTCTTGGTAAAATAAGGAAGCGTTATGTAGACATGGCACATAACCGTAAATATGTTTAAAGTTAAATAGTTCAGACGACAGGTGGTTTCGGATAGAAAAAGGTCGGAATTTAATGACCCTGTCCTGTGTGAAATATTTTCTTCGAAGCGCCATATCTCAGTAAGGAATTGACATACAGACATATGTGAGTACTCAAATTGTAGATAATTTCACAAATGTTTCTGAACGCTTTTGTCGTAGGATGTAAGGAAAAAAGGTATTTGACGAAAAACTGACGAAAGGTCGAGATTTTTGCAGTTCTCCCCCCCCTCCTCTTTTTGCACAGGGTCCTCGAGGTCCAAAACTTGACAAAATGTTAATTAATCCCTGAACAACATCTCCAAGTTTCATTAAATTCCGACCTTCCCTTCCCTTCTACCCAACTCCACTTCTTGCGACTTGTCTACCGAACTAAAAAGACTAGGTCGTAATTTTTAAGTACTGACCAATTTCTTCCCATCTGGGTATCGTAAGAGGCTGTTTTGGGTTTTATGGTTCTATTAAGCCGTCTGGATTGCTGGATACGCATCAGCAACTATCTGTGATTTTCCAACATTTTCCGCTCAACTTATTAAAGTGGCTGAGGAATTTTTATTACGAAGCTCTGGCCCTTTATTTCTGGGAGTGTCAACAAAAACTTAGACCAAGTTTCAACTTTTATTGATACGATCCTCAATATTTGATGTTGGGTCATATTCGTAACGTCTGTCAGGCTGCATTCGCAATGGCAAAAAAGTTCTTGCTCGTGACTACCTCGACCTTGGCGCAAAGTGCTTCATAGAGCTGCATTATCATGTCGAACATAGCCAGATGGCCGCCTCAGAGATTTGCACATTGATGAAAGCTTGATAAAATTAAAGGGTGAATTTATCAGAAGGGATACATACAGATATAGTAACGAGCGATGATAGCTAGAGCATCAAAAAGGCTCTGGAAATGATGCTCTGACATTTGAATTGTTATATTCGGGATCCCGTATACAACTTGATAAAACATCCAAGGAAGGATGCATTCCTGTTATTCTTAAGCCAACTAAGGTCAACTTTTTTTTTAGATTATCACTACCGCTTACTTTACACTTTTGCTGCCGTTAGAACTATTCAAGTGTTTTGCTTAGGTGTATCGGGCTTTCGCCTCGGATTCTATGTGTGCGTGTGTTTTATGTTTTCCTCATCATATTTGATTATAACATTCCTAATTCTCCTGAAAAAAATGTAAACCTACTCATAATTCAAGTAACGAATAAGACTGATTTTCCTTTTTATTACATCTAAATTTATAGGTGCGGGCCTACCATATCACTAACAAGCTTAAAACTTATTGTTACTACGCAGCTGGTTATCTTAACCAACTGCTTTTCATTTCAAATATATTTCCCTTGGTTATAATCCTTCTCAAGAGATATCTATTATATAGTAAGCTGTGCTGGGTCCTATGCTGTGTCCCTCAGCTAACACTTTCCCACAACTTTCTAAAAGTCAGCTCACCTTTTCGGATGCACATTAAAATTTCGCTGTCCGGTACGTGGCGACCACACCAGAAGCTACGAAGCCATAGGTCATAACATCTGCATGCATAATTTTAAATTAAAATTACCACTTTTCTATTTGTTGTTTCCTTAGCTGTTTGTTCCTAATAGAACCGTTGATTTGGCATCTTATGTTCGGTATATCTCCAGTCGATATATTTCCATTTGTATCGATGTATGCGTGAAATTATGAACAGCAAAACGTAATACTGCGAATCGTGAAAAACAATAAACTTGAACCTTGACCGGGGATGTCTTGAAACGATATTAGTGTATGTCCTTAAAACAATCGAAACGTGGACAACCAATTAGGTCGTGGACTAAACAATATTCATAATCGTAGACAGCTGCGATAATGATGCTTAAGGTTCACGAATACTCACTAAACAGAACGACCTTTGTATTTTACTGCTTATTTATCACAATTTAAATGGATGCTAGATGTATAATGTATAAAATATAATATACTGCAAAATATATTTAAATGACTTAGCAGAACCGAGCCAATATCTATTCAGGGTCATAAAATATATGGTGGATAGCCACATGGTGGTGGGTATAATAAAACAGCGCAGCGTATTCGTAAAAAGCGGCGATAGCAAAACAGATCATTTTACGTGGGAACACTGACGGGGATCAAGTGGGCACTCTGGAAACGAAGTAAAAAGTATTGGATGACAACGTTCCAGTTAGCATGTATCAATCATATTCTCAAACTTATATACCTCTTCTCCATGTTACCATTGTCAGTAGTGGCACCATTTTCGATGATAAAAAGCTCAATAAATCATATTTTTGTCATTAAACTCTCAAGTCAATCAAACTTTCTTCCCGCGAAGGGGTGGCAAAAGTTCTTCTTAACATCATGTGACATTTATTTCACCTCGTGTTCAGAGTATCCAGATTTTGTTTGGACAGAGCACTCACGTGATAGGGGTAACATGACAAATTAACATATTTTTTTTTAACTGATGTGGTCTTTAAACTAATAAAAAAAACTTGATTACTTAATATTCCAAAAGTAATTGAATTTGAAATGTCAACCGATTCTTAGAAATATATATAAGTTTCTAAGTTTTTGATTGCATATTCTCAACAGTTACACAATTTAATGCGGGATATCGATAAGAAATATGGATCTTAACATTTGACGTTTCTTCATGCATATTGCCTGGGTGGGCTGGTATGTTGGAAATATGTGGATGCTGTTGTGTGCAACACAGATTTAAATTATGGTTGCTAGTTTAGTAATGTTGGGATTGGAATCAGATGATAAAACAGTTTGTACTATTAACAGCCGACTTAAAAAAATAGAGGTTCTTATTTCGACTGAATTTTTATTTATTACTGGAGTATAATAATAATAATAGAAAACCGTGATAGCCCAGTGGGTAGAACACTCGGTTATCGTGCAAACGACTAGTGTTCAAATCCTGGGTCAGGCCTACACCAATTTGTCTTTTCTAAAGACATATGTGTGGTTAGTTTGTCATGGTTGTTAACGGTGAGGGAAAACATCGTGAGGAAACCCACATGGCTGAGTTGAACTTAGTCATGTGACAGTGTATTCGTACAAAACGGCGATAGGCCTGCCCCCTATCACGTGAGTACACTGTCCATGCAAAACGTCGGTACTCTGAACACCAGGTGACAAAGTCACGTGATGTTCAGAAGTATTAGTACCTCTGCCAATCCCTTCGGGGATATGCGGCGTGAACGTTTATGTTATGTTATGTTATAATAATGAGTACTGCATAAATTATGGCCACTCGCTGTCCCCAGCTGAAATCGCTCCCACCCAACTTCGGCGACGATACAGTTACCAAATTTCCAAGAGTATCGTGGCTGCAGCTGAGTAAACGATTTTTTTACGTGTAGTACTTAAAATGGAAAGTATGAGAATAATCCGGTACTTTTCTACTCATTATTTTATAAATGGTTTTGTAGAACATATGCGGTTGAAACTCTTTTGGCAAATAAGTTTAACTTTCACGTCAAGGTTAGGATTTGGACCTAAATAATGAAAGAAAACATTCAAAATTATAAGAAAAGAATATTTCATTCATCAAATACAGCCATATATGTCCCAACGCAAGGGCTCGAGCCGATAGGCAAATACTCAAATGTGATACTCAGGATGGTGAGTTAGGTAGATTTGGCCCTAGTCCGAAACGTCTGCTTAACGCGGGTTGGCAGACTGAAGACCACTAACGTGATAGTAACGGTGACCTCAAACGCTCACGCCGTAAGTACAACTCCCTCACCGTTAACGGTGTCGTTGTTAAAAACCATGATAAATTAACCACACATATGATTTTAAATCTTTTTGTTCATGAAAACCTCATGTGGGGATTATTACTAATAAATAAAGAATAAATAAAGGAAAGAAAAATTTCGACACAGGGTGGAATCGAACCCGCGACCTCGGGTATACGCCCCGACGCTCTGCCAATTGAGCGTCGCCGTCAGGGCGTATACCCGAGGTCGCGGGTTCGATTCCCGCCTTGGTCGAAATTTTTCTTTCCTTTATTTATTAGCACACATATGACTTTTAGAAAAGACAAATTGGGGTAGGCCCAATCCGGGATTTGAACCCTCATCGTTTGTACAATAAGTGGTGGTGGGTAGAACCCACTGAGCTATTACGGTGGATACTGAGGTATCACGGCGACTTAACGTGCCCTCGAAATCACGGAATCATTCAATTTTCGAATAATTAGATAATCCAGCATGCATTATCTTATGAAACGAGGTTAAATCTACAATGCATAGGTATATCATCTGCAGGAGTTGCTTTAGATGGTGATT
The DNA here is from genome assembly GCA_963576735.1 of Bedellia somnulentella. Lineage (NCBI taxonomy): Eukaryota > Metazoa > Arthropoda > Insecta > Lepidoptera > Bedelliidae > Bedellia > Bedellia somnulentella. Next base: position 14,950,927 of record OY755175.1, on the reverse strand, counting down.
AGCACAAAAATGAAGACTGCTTTGCCTGTATCTCACTGAGTAATATTTATGTAAATACAGTGAAATAATTATCTACTATTACTTTATCGTGAGAGCTTCGCCTTCTGACTCGATCTAATAACTAACAGTCAACGATATGGTTTGAGTAGCCATATTTATTTATTTGCAAGTAACAATTGGTGAGCTCATTCAAAAGATATTTGTTATCTGAGATACTTTTGACAGCATACATCCCGGAAGGGGTGACGGACGAAGGAGAACTTCTTCGAGTAATACTATTTGTGCGTTAGAACAATTTTTGCAGAACCCTCCGTAGCGACAAAAATTTGGTATTATTAATACCAGGTATGAAAATCGAACAAGTACAAAGGTAAGGTTTTTTAAGTGGTTTTTGGGCAATGCGGTTCGAGACCCATCACCAACCAATACTTTATCCTCATAGAATACCGAGAGTACCGAGAATAAGAGTACCGAGTTTGAGTTAGAGAGTACTAAGTTTGTGTTTATCCTACTATTTTGTCCCCTATCAACTTCCGAGTTTCTAGCTTGGAAGCTCTGTCTACCCCTTTTTGGGATTAATAGCCGTGAGTATATGTGTGTATATAATGTAAGTACAAGATGGCTTTACCTCTGACGTTTCAGTGCAAAGTAGCTCGAAGGGTCACATTATGTACGATATATATATATATATATATACATATTTTATGTACGTAGAATGACTCCCAGATTAAATGAATTTATCGAATATTTAAGGCCTAAATATTATTAAAAACGGCTTTTTCAAGATTTCTTTATATTTTGTTTTTTCCTTCCCTGAATGATACAATAGGGGCTAACTTGATCATGCTTAGTCCGTATATGTTTACGTGATATTTTGGTCACCTGTTGCTCAGCGTACCTACCCACTTTTTGTCTTGTGAAGTACATTTACGTAGTAAGGACCTATATGTTAAGTATTATAATACATGCACTTTATTTATCGCCAATGCTGTGGTCAAATTAAGAATAGATTAATTTTGTTTTTCTTGAATATTATTTGTATTATATAAGGTTTTATTGAAGTTATCATCCAATTCCGATCACAGGATTCTTATAGTACAAAATAAATAGGTGCACATAAAACATACTTGTTACAATTCGTGTTCTCACTGTTTATTTTACTCATTGTTGTAGATGAAAAATTCATTCATTTCAAAATAAGAAATGTTTACTAACACAAAGTGCAATTCGAAAACAAACAGATTGATACCAACGAAAAGTTAATGTAGAAACACCGCAGCGCATAACAAAAGACAAATAAAAATGTTCCCAGCGAGTTACAACAATGCGTATGCAATACCGAACCATAATGGTAATATTCAAATAAAACAAGGTGATGCTTGTCTCGAGACCACACTATTTGTGGATGTCATCATCGTGTTCTACATGTCGTTTACCATTACCAGGGCTTTCCATCACCAGCGTATTAGCCAATGTAACTCTATTAACAATGAACACGCATTTCGTCGTTTTGATATGAAGTATGTGAACTTGTTGTATTATGACAAATGGTTATGATATCAATGGTTTTGTAATTCCACTTCAGTGTGATTAAACAGAAGATATGAGGCATGGATTAGAATCATGTATTGGACATACATTCGAGATGTTGTATGGTAATTTCATTAAGCTCTTGTGTTAGCTTTAAAGTGCTTAAATCAGTGAGACAGAATAAGGGCTGGGCTATATTAGTTTAATTTCGTATAAAAAAAACGTCTACATATAGTAAGTAAAAATAAAGGATAACCGTACAGGGCGTATACCCGGAGGTCGTGAGTTCAATCCCCGCTGTTGTCGAATTTTTCTATTCTTTATTTATTAGAAAAAATCTACTAAGTAATCTGCAGAATCACTAATTAAGCTACATTTTAACTAGTTTGTATACGGCAAAGTCCTTAAATTACTTAACAAGGCTGCGATCGTATTGGCAAGAGGTTGCTTTGCTTGCTGCATATTGAGGCAATCCTAGTCAGTTGCTTAGCGGCTAGTGGCTACGTGATAAGATACTAGGTATTATCAGTTATCACAGCCAAATAGATTTATAGATGTTGTTTACTATAAAATATGTAGACTGAAGTTGTGCATATTATATTCAAAACCAAGAGCCGAGCCAAACCAAGCGAGGATTTTTAACCTTTCATTCTTAAATACATACATACAGATACTCACAGCTATAAATCCCAAAAAGGGGTAGGCAGAGCTTTAGAGCTAGAAGCTCCTCAGCCATATTTGGAAGTTGATAGGGGAGGAGATGGTAGAAATAAAGTATCGTTGGTGATGGGTCTCCAACCGCATCGCCAAAAAACCTCTTAAAAACCCCATACCCTCAGAAGCCTCTTACGACGCCCGTGGGTACATTCTAAGCCACAGTCACAGTATGTTCTCTGTTTTGTGTCAGCGGGCGACACAACCTTTTAAAATAAGATTAAATTGACAAAGTGGTGATATTTAGTCTTAATACGAAATTCGCACTTAACGTAATTAATAAGGAAATGTACTACTACATATATTTATTTATTTAAATAAGGCACACCGGCAGTTAACACAACATACATAATAGTTGTTAATTTTACATTAATAAAAATTTAGTTGTGAAAACCCTTAAAGGCGTACACGACATTGTTTTATTATATTACCTTAACGACAACACTGACTAAACATATAATTACATACAATTACACTGACTAAACATGTAGACATACATACTCTAATGAGAAGTGATATGAGTGGCGAGTGCCATATCCCGTGGTCATACTTCCCCAGAAATGGAGCTACTAGTAGATTATCTACTACTTCTTTTGGGTTATAAAGTTTAGAGTCCTAGTTTTTACGGAAGTATTATAAACCCTACAAATACCTTCATCTTTTACAAAATTTTGTAGTCGTAACGACAAAATGGTGTGCCGGTTTAACTATTGTCTTACTCCTAAATTCCTCCCAAAAATCACAATATAAATAAATTGAGTATACAAAAGTTTATTTCCATCTCCCGCACACTAACAGCTAAGAACTAAACTGACAAATAAATCATAATTTTTAAAATGAAAGATAATCGAGCGAAAAAAATATCGCATGGAATTTGCAATTAAACTTTGTTCAAAATGAAATATTTTTAAATACTTAGCATATAACACATCATAATTTTATTTTTTTAACTGTTATCTGAAATTCATCTTCGATATACGGATTCTGCATACAATAATTGTAGTAGTTATTTTCAGAAGCTAAACCATTATGTATCATATACCTTTTATTGAATCACTTTTAGTTTCGACGCCATTTTTTTTTTATATTTTAGCAGTGGTGGTCGAGTAAATGGTCTTGACTTTCTTACCGATTTTAGTGTCATCCTAATTCCGACATCCGAAAATAAGTATTATATGTTTGCATGTTAACCTTTTTGGATGGAATCTATCTTTATTACTTCATTAAGGCTGCTAGCGTGGGATGTGCGATTGATGATACATTTATAAGTATGTCCTGGGTTTTTCTTCAGGGTTAGTTGGTGTTTATGGTCGTTAAAGGCAGGTGGAATCATCTCGACTTTATGCAGAGTTTGTATAACCTACGTATTCAAGAGCAAAAATAGGTACAAATAAAAAATTCTGCTGATATAAAGATGTACTATTTTTTGTCTATCATATTGTTTGGGGGTCCTATATCGAAAGTCACGGAACATAGTAAAAGCACAGATAATATAATAAAAGGACATATTAACATCTGTTCTCAGTACTTTTTATTAACACACCGTGATGATACGAAGACCTATTTCAATTACGCGGAAATTCCATAATAGGATGCGGCGGTATGTCATCGCGTACGTTTTAAGAAAAACTATAAAATTACATGTGTCGCATCCTTTATAAAGCGATAAATCTTTATATGGTATTTATTGCTTGCAATTTTAACAATCTTAGATATCCTAATACATCAGTACAGTATTTACAGCATGATATTTCGATACGATTTAGTTTCGCACTATTAGCAAGATTTGATTTTATAATTTTAAGGATTAATGTAAGTTTTATTAGCTCAAGAAGAAGAAGCTTTGTAGTGTCGGCTCTATAGCCCTAACTCACATCTTCCCGCGGGTGTCGCAAGAGGCGACTTAAGGTATTGGGGCTTTTTAGGCGATTGTTGGGCAATGTGACTATATAGCTATCAGCAACCATACTTTTTTTACAATCACTTTCCCACTCAGCTTCTAAAAGTCGCTGAAGCATATTTAATTTTGAAGCTCGGCTTATTCCTTTTTGAGATTAAGCCGAGAGTATATGTCGCACTCTCAGAACGAAAGAGGCTCAACTCAAAAATAGTGATATTGAGTTACAATCCTAGAGAGACATAAAAAGGTATGCTCAATCCGATGAATAGTAAAACAAAGGCACTAATTTGTTTTAGAACATACTTTTTTATGCCTCTCATAGATGCCTCTGTATGTATTTTTGTAAAATAATCCTGTGACTAAATTTGTGAAGCTAACCTGAAGCCATAGCAGTTTGAGTATTCGTCACATTACTTGACTTTTTGTCGTCGTCTTAATGATTGACTTGAGTTTTTAAAGTGAAGTTTCCAAGCTTTCTGCCATCTTCCAGCGCTAAACGAATACAGAAGGTCTTACTCTTCAAATCGAGATCGATAATAAGTAATTTATATACCAAAATTTCTGCATAATGCAAATGTTATATTTTAGTTGTATAATATATAATAATGGTTTTAACGACCGACGAATCCCGAGTCGGGCCTACACCAATTTGTCTTTTCTTAAGAAAAAAAAATCTTGGATCCAAATAATAACCACAATATAAAATAAAATTACAATGCACTGCCTCCCAAAAGGGTTGCCCGTAGTGCGGGAGGCGTGAACATAGAAGAATGGAAGACATAATTGTAAGCCGGCACTACACGGTATTTTCTAAAATATAATTATTTATTTTCAAAATATAATTTTAATTTATTATCAATTTATCATGGTTGTTAACGATGAGAAAAAACATCGTGAGGAAACCCACATGGCTAAGTTGTAATTAGTCAGGTGACAGTGTATTCGTACAAAACGGCGATAGGCCTGCCCCCTATCACGTGAGTACACTATCCAAGCGAAATATGGGTACTCTGAACTCCAGGTGACAATGTCACGTGATGTTCAGGAATATTGGTACCTGTTTGGTTGCTTGATTGGCACTCCTTCGGTGATTTACGGCATGAATGTTTGAGTCTGGTTTTATATAAACTGACGCTGACGTTAACACATGAGATAGTTCCCAAAACACACAGACAGCACATAAAACTGTCCGTAAAAAATTTCCAGATTCTTGCAACTTATAATGACTAAATTTGTTCGTAAAGAGGAACAAATGTTCGACAATCAAAACAGAGAACCTCAATGTTACTTTCTCTTTATTAGTGAATATATTACAGAGTGCATGCCTTTCTGAAGGACACCAAAATAGAAAACGCTGACTAAATATTTGAAAAGACAGTACAAGTCTAAATAGATGCGGACCGTGACTAAAACCTAACACTTGTGTTACTTCTACAAGATATGCTTTTTAGTTGCCTACTGCCAAATGAGTAAGGTCCGTTCGAAAACCAACCGTACACGGTTCAATAATAGATTTTTAGAAAAAAAAAGGTTTGCAAGGATATTCTACCACGATTACTGCTGACTGCCTGTGATATTTAGCGTGGTGTAATATTGGTTCGCCGTGTAGTTTCGGCTTAGAATAGCACTACCCGTTTCTACAGATGGGTGTACGTCAGAGGCGACTAACGGTATTGGGGCTTTTAAGGAATTTTTGGGCGATGCGGTTGGAGACCCATCACCAACAACCTATACTTTACCACCTTTTCCCTACTCAATTTTCCAAAAGTGGCTGAGGAATTCCTAATTCCTTAGCTCTGGCTACCCCTTCTAGGGATTTATAGCCGTGAGTTTATGTATGTATTGTAATATAGGTCTTATTTCTGAAAGTAGCCTTCCCAATAATTCCCAACAAACTATTCTTTCTACTTTCTCTTTATACGCGTATAAAAACAAGGGAAGAGCCAGCTGAACCGAGCTCACCTGTGCTGTTGGGTTACCCACTAATATAATGTATGAGTTTTACACAACATTGGATTTAATGGTATTCTGTGAAGATAAAGTCTAATAAATTAAATAAGTTTAGTATATAAATATATACATATACACACGGCTGTAAATTTCAAGAAAGTGTATCCAGAGCTTCTCAATTTGAAATTCTTCAGCCACTTTTTGGAGATGAGTAGGGAAAAGATTATAAAACATGGGTCTCCAATAACATCGCCCAAAAATCACGTAAAAGCTTAGTGCTATTCTAAGCCGATACTACACAGTTTATGTATATACCGATGATGATTATATGTCACAAGAATATTCTTTGATTATACATTTCATTTCATCTCGTATATTTTAATTTGTATTGAAACGCGGCTGTTCATTTAGGTATTAGTGTTAGAAATACACAAAAGTTGAGTGTCTAATTGCAATAACAGCTTTTATTTATTTATTTTATTTTTTTCATTTATCTATTTATTCAGGTTACAGGGACCCATTGGTTAGTTAAAACACTTATGAAAAACTATATTAGTAACTTATGTCTAGGTATATTTACAAACTATTTACAAAAAATATTACAAAATACTGTCAGTGAGTCACCACCGTCAAATGCCATGGGACAGAAGACAGCAGCGACCCACATATGGACAGTCCAGTCTGCCTGCGATCATGTTCAGGATACTGTTGGTGCTGGCCCTCACCCTGCACACCAGGGATGCACATCTCTTACGCATCGTGGCAAAAAAGCAGTCGACCCGGGCTTCAGCAAACATACCTGATGCACTACAGTACCGGGACAGACCCAACAGCATCCGGAACGCATTGTTGTATTGGACACGGAGAGCGTTGTAGGCTTTTTGCGTATAGTTAGCCCACAGGCTGCAGGTATAGAAAGATGTGCAGTAGGCTCGGAATAAAGATATTTTAACTTCCTTAGAGCACCTGGCAAACCTGCGGGCCACCATGTTCGCCCTCACCGACAACGCCCTCCGTTCCCTATCTATATCGTCATCGTCTTTGAGACCGGTCTTTTAACTCAATGCATGTGCACACACGTTACATTTACGAAATCAGCATTTTTTTAAATGTACGTTGGTCTCCTAATCTGACTGTCTTTTTGTTCCGGATGATCACTGAAAAAGCTGAAACGATTTTGACGGAACTTTCACTCGATGATAGCTGATGTAAGGAGTAACTTTTATTCAACTTAAACTTAAATTCTTCTGCAAAATCAAGACGATCCACAGCTATTAAATAAATAAAATAGCTCCGGTCTAAAAACACACACAGCTTTATTTGTTGGGAGCTGAGATAAGTAGCCTGTACCAAATCTAAATACCTGTACCAAAATCTCCTGATTGACCACATCTCCAGCCCCTGTTGCGCGAGGCGTGTGAGAGCGAGTATGTCGTGTGAGAGAAAATCTTTTAATTTATTTATTTAAGTGAGATACTGACGGATTTTGTATAAGAAATATGTCAGTTTCTTACTACTCATGTAAAACATAAATGACGAGTTTCAATTTTCACGTGTAAAATGTTACGAGGAGATCCCAACAACCATCTCATTTGTAAAACTGACTGTTTTTGCGCCGACACCTTTGTAAATTACACATCATTATTCCATCGATTGCATAACCATTTATTACTTACGAGGCACGATCATATGAGTGATCAATGGCCTTGAATCCATCGATGATATTATCTCTTGTGTACCCAATTTTCTTTATTGTTTCCCGTTGTGCGCGCAGTGGGTCACACGTCATGTGCTTAATTGCTGTCAAAGCTCGGATTTAATTGCTAATGTTTTGTACAAAACTTTTTATATACTTAGCTGTATTGTTAGTTACATACTTACATATATTCTTTGTTTCTTTTGGGGTAGACAGAGACTATCGATCGCCACTTTGTACGATCCTGGAAAACCTTAAATAAACTGACACGCTTCATCTATATTCATCAATCTTTTCACTGCTGCTCTTTTACTTTTTAGACTTAGGACTCCTGCCATTTTGAGCACATTCTCTAGTTGATCTAAATGTGTCCTCCGTGGTCGTCCTCTACTGGCATTAACATCTACATTTGCTCTTTACATATATAGGTATACACACATATACTCGAGCCATTATTTCCCATCGGGCTAGGCATTTGCCATAGAGATAATATAAAGCCAAGTGTCTCTACTATTTGCTCTATATTTGCTGCAATAATACTTTGCAATAATAATACTTTTACTAATACTTTTGCCGGATGTTACTTATCAAACGTCAATTCTTAAAAGTTAAAACTTAACAGAAAATTTAATTGGAACTGTATTGTCAGTTCCAATTCAAATGCTCAGCAAGCAAGGATCTAATCTGCGAATCAATATTTATTTTTATGCATTTATATTTAAGTTGCTAGAAACATATAATTTATCGAAAATAAATGTTTTTTTCTTTAGGATCAAGGCTCAAGACTCAAACGTTCACGCCAAATATCCCCGAAGTGATTGGTAGAGGTACTAGTACTTCTGAACATCGAGTAACATTATCACCTGGTGTTCAGAGAACCCACGTTTTGCTTGGGTAGTGTACTCACGTGATAGGGGGCAGGCCTTTCGCCGTCTCTTTAAGATCCTTATCCTTTTTATTAGTTCTAGTCATGCGCAATTGTGCATTCATTTTTTCGTTCACGACTGTAAATCTCAAGTTAACTCACGCTAACTCACGGTTTTAAATCGGTTGGATAATGCGGTTGGAGACCTATCACCAACGATACTTTATTTTTTCCATCTTCTCCAATATTAACTTCCAAATGCGGCTGAGGAGTTTCTAGCTCTGAAGCTCTGGCAACCACTTTTTGGGATTTACGGACGTGAGTATATGTATGTATGTATGTACAATATAATAAATACAATATATTTGTAGGGAGTTTCCATATAACACACGTAACTTTGTTCTTCAGTTTTGCTCTATATTGATAATGGCATCAGATAGCCGCTTTAAAATTAAACGAATATTGAGTGCGCAAATTCGACATGCTAATAATTAAATAAAAAATCCTCATCACAGATGTTTCGAAGAAGTCAACCACTGAATGGTATTTTTCGCATCATTACGTAAAAGCAAGTATAAGTCCAGTTGGTTACAAATTATTATTAGTTAATAAAATAGTCAAATAAAGGATAGATCAATAGATGCGGATGTGATTCCAGTCACATCACCAACCATACATACATACATACATACATATACTCACGGCTATAAATCCCTAGAAGGGGTAGCCAGAGCTAAGGAACTAGAAGTTCCTCAGCCACTTTTGAAAAGTTTAGTGGGGAAAAGATGGCAAAATAAAGGATGTTGGTGATGGTTCTCCAACCGCATCGCCCAAAAATCCCTTAATAGCCCCATACCGTTAGTCGTCTCTTACGTACACCCACCGGAAGAAATGGGGTAGTGCTATTCTAAACCGACACTTCACGACAACCAATGAGTTAAAAACCCAAAGATCCCAGTAACCACATACGACACACAGGAAGTCATTAGGTAGTGCAAGCTAACGAAAAAAAGCAAAACCTTCTCATTATCAAAACTGTACTTAGTTATATCATCAACTGTTAAGCACCCATACTAATAATTATCTCGCATGTATGTAATTAGATAACTTCAGTTCAAATAGGTATAAATCGCATTATTTTTTTATGACTTTACAATTATTTAAATGAGCTTTACCTAGTAAAAACGAAACTGTCTTTTAATCGTGTGAAAATATTATATGGCAAGTATTTTAATTCAGTGACGAGTACACTCAACGTTTAGGCTATATTTCCCGTGATTTTAAACCAAGCTTTCTGTAACCATCCTGAAACATCTCTCCATAGAATATTAAATAATAATATTAAATACATATATTTATATACACAATATTGATAAATAGTTTTGTCGATGCTTCTGGATTAAATGACACTGACTTTTACATCTGCATTTCGGATGCCATATTGTATCAAATCAGCTTCTTTTCAAAAATTCTTTAACTATACCATCGCGTTTCTTTAAAGTTGTAGCAAAGTGATAATAACCATAAATTATGTTATGTTAGCTGTGTATCTACTTAGAATAGCACTACCCCATTTCTTTCCGTGGGTGTTCGTAAGAGGCGGCTAAGGGTATTGGGGCTTTATAAGTGATATTAAGGCGACGCGGTTGGAGACGAATCACCAAAAACCTTCGTTTTACAATCTTATCCCCACACAACTTCCAAAAGTGGCTAACGAGTTTCTTATTCCAAAGCTCTGGTTACCCCTTCTAGGGATTTATAGCTGTGAGTATGTATGTATATATTATGCTAAAAATATTGTTGAAGAATAATGTTGTTACTAGATAATAAGTGCTCTTCACTCTTTTTTACTACTTCGATGTATTGAGCTTGTAAAATCTATCACATTTTACCAAATCATATGTTCCAAACACGCGCTATTTATGAACTTATCATATTTCCCCAAACGTAACTCGAATCCCGTACATTGATAACCGAAGTCCGGCTGGCAGTCAGTCTGCGCACGCGCCATCCCCGCCGCCGCCACTATATAACGCCGGTGCGAAGCCTGCCGCGCGCTATTACATCAGTGCCTCTGTGATTTTTCCCGCCGTATATTTATTTATCTCGAGACAAAAAGGTGAGTTCAATTTTACACATATTATCTATGGTGATAACGGAAATATCACATGTGTTAATGAGTGATGTTTACTAATTTTTGTGGACGTTGTTGCTTACTCTTTTTTTGTGTTCGTTTATTTTAAACAGTATATAGTATTTTTTTAAATTTTACACTCAAGTTATTATAAAAATAAATTAAGGAGCTTATGTGACATGACAAGTAAGCCAAATGAACTTTAGAGAAATCATTCTTCAAGAAATATTTCAATTCACTTCATCACACAAAAAGGTGTTGGAAATAACGATTGTATGAATTAAATCAACAATTAATTTTAAGATTTATAAGTTTTCAATTCTTTTATTTTATAAAGCCAATTCTATCGTGAACACAGCTAACATTCTCATCAGAAGTCAACAAATATGTAGTTAAACTGCTTATATATTCACGTAGTTAGGTAATAAGACAAATATCGGAGGCTCTTCGGCATACTGAAGGATGCAACCACACCACGTACGTCGACCACTATCAGCTGACTGAGTGTGTGTGTGTATGTGTGTCAGGTTGCGACACTCGCAGATAATGTACTTGACTATGGGACCCTTTCTTACGGGTTACAACATGCAGCCTTCAGCGGCTTAGAGTGACAACTTTATTAACCTTTTTTAATCATGTACATACAATTGTGTTTGAATAGTTGTTATTTGTTTGTCATTTGGTAGCTTTGTTATTTGTCATTTGATTTATTTTGTGTTTGTGATATTACAAACGAAGCTTCAAACAATTTAGACAGTTAATCATGATAACGGGTAAAAAACTGACATGAATTCAAACTTTTTAAAAGAAATAGTATTTTGGAATTCAAATGAAAATAAATAAATTTTATTCATATTTGTTATTTAAGCAATCAGCCCCTACATTAGGTAGCCTTCTCTCTAACTTAGTAAAATTTAATATGTGAGTAAGTTGTGACACTGGTAGTGAGTCAAGACAATAATATTTTAATGCTTACTTGTTTTGAATATAAATTTAAGTTAAACGGGATAATATATTTAAAGTAAATGACTCAAATTCGATGTACTGATCTCACTTATTGAAGTAAAAACGGGGATTGAGAGGTTAATCTAGTGTATAACTTTTGTATCTAGATGATAGTTCTGAGTAACAAATTACCATAATAAACCATATAGGAAAGCTGACAAAATATATAAAAACTGAAACATTGTTGCGATGAAGCCTTTGGAAGCTTTTCCATTAGTTATTTATGTTAAAAAAACGGCAGTAAATAATTAACGCAGACTGGTTGTCAGAAATATGGCCGCAATAGTAAAATAATTTAAATGTGACTAACGCTATTTCCGAGAGTTTAGTATTATAGAAATATTGACAAAGTTTCAAACTGAAATTTAAATAGATTAGTAAAAACGCGATCACATAGTATTAATGTTTTTTTTTTGTTTATATTAAAGAAACAAATTAAACAGTCGTCCAATTGATTAAAAATTAATTATGTTTTTAATTATTATTATTTTAAAAACGCCTCAACAAATCCTCTCATATTTTTTTCTAGTAGACTGTATGAAAAAAACAATAATAAATTTACTCTAATTAAACTAATCCCCTATTAAGTTTTGTTTAATATGACAAAGATATAATATAAATTTTCGTTTCGAAATATTTTCGTCAACTAAGTAAATATATCAATTATTTAATTTATTTAATACTTTACTAAAAAAAAGAGTTTATTAACACACCAGAAAAGTTACAGATTTATAGTAAATTTAATGATCCTTGCACTAGGCGGAGCCTGTATCGCAGGGATCGGTAAAACAAAACCTAACAAAACACCTTACTTATTACTTGTTTACAAAAAGGAGAGATTAGAATTATATCTGTACATATTATTTAATTTTAGGATAGTTAGAACACAAAAGAATAAAATTAAGAATAAAATTATAACAATTTACACTAACAATCAACAACTCAACTATAATGACTCATCAACGTAATTTTCACATAAACTATTAACGCAACTGTAATTAAAAGACCAAAACATCTTCATGTTGTAAATAATTTGTTGAGAAATATGTTTGAAGTCAGTCATTATCATTTTGGATTCACCATAATGTTATGGCTGCAACCAAACATGGATGGGCATCAAATTGCTCTTATTTTGTTAATAATTGTTATGTGAAGCTATTGTATTCAAAACGTAGTCTTAGCATCAATTGAATAATGAATCCTATGGAAGTAATTTTGTTTAAAATACTTAAACATACATACATTTACTCACGGCTATAAATCCCAATAAGGGGTAGCCAGAGCTTCAGAGCTAGAAACTCCTAAGCCACGTTTGAAAATTGGTATGGTAGAAGATAGTAGAAATAAAGTATCGTTGGTGTTGGGTCTCAAACAGCATAAGTCGCCTCTTACGACCCCCGTGGAAAGGGGTAGTGACATTTTAAGCCGGCACTACACAGAAAATATTTAAGTACTAATAAAGAATAAGAAAAAGAGCTTTAAGATTGCACCTCTTGGGAACTTATAAATATGCATATCTTTACATGAAATAAAACATTTAGAAACGTTTTTAATGTAAATGCGCAGGCGAAGGAATATAAAGTTTTGTACACTTATAGTTATTCAAAAATGAGCAAACAAAATATTTTTTCATAAAATTATGTACTGTAAAAATGCACAAATTTTAATATACAACGAAGTTGACTAAATTAAATGTCAAAATCAGATGACAAATTGAACATACATATCTAGAAAAGGTAGCCAGAGCTTTAAAGTATCACATGTAACCTAAACATCATGTGACAGTAACACATAATTTTCACAAGAGAAACCAAAAGTAAGTAATTTGTATACTTTAAATTGTACATAGGTTTACTTCACAAAAACATCGGCAAAATAGTAAATGAAGTAACAATGCTCACTCGCAGACATTAGGACCGTATTCCCAAACGCGTATCCATGTGAGATCTCATTGTGTCTGAACAAACGCGCGATTGCAAACAGTGGCTTACTGACGTGGCACATAAACAGTACATTACACCCACTTTCGTAAACATTACTATGGAATAGTTATTGTTTGGACGCATATTATAAATCTTATTAGTAAACAAATTACACATGTTTTGGGATTTCAATAGTTTGTTTCTCTCGTTTTTATACATACTCGCATCCCACGATCAATTGTTTTGTTATTTTTCTACTTACTTGTACTCACGCCGTATTATATTGATATAAGCGAAGACTATTGATTGCTACTTTTTTTGATCGTGAAAAAACTCTCTTAATTTTTTTAAGATTCATTGTTTTATAAAAAACACAATAACATGCACAAAAATTAATAATTTCAGAGCAAATTGCAAATAAAAATGGATCGCCGGTGTTCAGATTCCAACCAATATTTAAAACCACAATCTTACTTAGTTGAAGTTTTCCTAATTAACTGTTTTTTTTGGAAGATTATTATATTTGATTGTTTATTGACAAGGCAGCTGTAAATTGTAGTGGTTCAATATAATTATGTCAGTATTTTTAGCAGCATAGTGGAATTAGTGGATAAAATCTTGTCCATTATTAAAACAAAAAAAAACGCACAATAATGCAAAATACTAAAAACAATAAACATAATTATAAGCAGTTAAGTGTTAATAAAACACAGTTGCAATAAAACCGACAGTACGTAAGGAGCAAGAGGTCCCACGGCACAGCGATCACAATAACCCCCATTATTAAGTTCTATCGGCGAATCGTTAAGCCTGCAATTAAGTGCTAAACAGACGGCCAAATCGAAGGATTCGTTGCGCAAAGCCTGTCTGCGAATTAGTTCGGATCGAAGTCACGTGATTGGTTATCTGTCATTAATACAATTATTCATTTCGAAAGCCCCAGCAGTGCGATGTTTCAGGGTCCTCACAAATGTCATATTGGGTAATAGTTCAAGGTTGTGTGCTGCTGCGGGGCTAATGAATGAAAGTAGGAGAGTTATTGAGCTTAGAGTGACAACTTAGACTGAAAACATCTTATGAATTGTACAATAATAAAAACTGAAAGCTCTCAAATAACCGTTCTAAATTACTTGCGAAATGGTTCACCAACTGCTGAAAGTGATATTTACAAACATGGAAACTGTATCTATACCATGATATTATTATTATTGCTATTCACACACTATTCCACATATATGTTCATCTAAAAACATGTTTATGTTCCTTTGATACAAAAGACATAAACGCGCGAGTTCATCCAATACATCGTTTTTTTTGCCCTACTCAATATAACTGCACTTTTATTTCTTCTACGTATTTTTCATCATGAAATAACAATACCAAACTTTTTCTATACAACATCCTGATGAGCCAATTATGAATAAAAAACAAAAGAAGAAAAAATATGTGTCAAATGTTTTTGTGTGTCATTCTTAGTAAAGTTTTTTGCCAAGATGCTCTATTGTAGGTCGTAATTTGTATACAATGTATCGCCGAGGTCGACTACCATACTTGTAACGCCGAGGTTCCTCGTCGTGTGCTCCCTACAACGCGAGTGAGTCGTTACGTGACGACACATAACTTTGTTACTACTTATTATCATAGTTAGCGGTCAGCCGTTGAACTTGGTGGCAATAAACATTCCTCTTAATTTCGAAGTGTTTTCGAATACATAATAATAATAAGCCTAATAAATAAATAATAAATAAAGGAAAGAAAAAATTCGACACAGGCGGGAATCGAACCTGCGACCTCGGGTATACGCCCCGACGCTCTGGCAACTGAGCTACCGTGTCAATTGGCTGCCAGTGCGAAATTCTTCTATCCTTTATTTCTTTTACACGTTTAAGTAGTGTAAGTAGTTTAAGTTATTTATTCTTTATTTATTAGTAATAATCCCCACATGAGGTTTTTATGAACAAAAAGATTTAAATTACATATAAGCCTAGTTTGGTGTGATTGTTTCAATGTTTAAATAATAAAATATTGCCAGATAAAACTTTTTTTTTTAAATAGCCAGTACCGATAACCATACGACATTGAAACTCGCATGTGTTGTATGATAATATTCAGTCCCAAAATTTGAAATAGCTAAGTTATTGAAACTTTAAACAGAATGCAACAAATAACAACATAGTTTATTTAATAAATAGCTGGAAACCTCCTCGATTACTTAAATGTTATAAGACTTACTAAAACGCTTCGTTTTCTAAACTCTTAGTTAAAACAAGTGCTGAATATCGTTTTTTAAACGAAATCTATTTACATTAATTAGACTAATTTTTTGATGATGTTTTAGTAACATCGTACCAGATAATTTCAATGTACATTTCACGGCTTAAATCCATATACTTGTTTGTTATTTTTAATAAATCATTAACATAAGTAAGCAGTATAGCGATTTGATGCTTATCAAGATTATTTCGGATGGTGGTTTATATTCTCTTAATGACCAAGGAGTAGAAATAATAATCCCTTCAAAAGCACTTTTTGATGTATTCGTTAAATATAAAAACCACAAGCACCTTCTTACACCTTCGATGTACAAATAGTATAAATACCCAATATAACATAACATCACATAAACATAAACGTTCACGCCGAATATCCCCGAAGGGGTTGGCAGAGGTACTAATACTTCTGAACATCACGTGACTTTGTCACCTGGTGTTCAGAGTACCCACGTTTTGCATGGACAGTGTACTCACGTGTTAGGGGGCAGGCCTATCGCCGTTTTGTACGAATACACTGTCACATGACTAAGTACAACTCAGCCATGTGGGTTTCCTCACGATGTTTTCCCTCACCGTTAACAACCATGATAAATTAACCACACATATGTCTTTAGAAAAGACAAATTGGTGTAGGCCCGACCCAGGATTTGAACACTAGTCGTTTGCACGATAACCGAGGGTTCTACCCACTGGGCTATCACGGTTGTACCCAAATACCCAATATCTATACAAAATTCACTAAAATAATGTCATGAGAAATATAAGAAACCAAACAAAAGTCAGTAAACGTTATTGATTGCTCGTCGGACACCCGATAAAGAAATAAAAATAAAGCCTACCATATTATGAGGTGTAGATGTATCTATTCAGTATGTGCTCATCTCAGTAGTAATGGCAGTTGGTGCAAGGATCGTGACCGGCGCTGATGGATGGCCTGCCTTGTGCAATCAATGTACTAAAGAAGACTTCAACTTTATTTGTCGATTAATTCGATCCGCTTGCTAGACGAAACGTTTGGCGCAACACTAATAGTTTGTGTATTTTATTATAAATAAATAAAATTATTAGTTTACTTATGCATGATGGTTAGATTTTTTTAATACTAAACATAAAATGAAAACAAACGCAGCCAGTTTGATGAGTATTTTTCCCGATCATAAGATTTTTTAAAAGTCGATTATTAAAACTAGTTGTAAAGTAAAGGTTTAGTTGTGCATATTTCATACTTGTAAAATAAAAATCGAATTTAAAATGTTTTTCCCATAATTTGATTCTCCCTTGATCAAATTTTAGTTCCTATTAATTTACCAAGTGAGATCCCATGTCACCAATATCACCATGTCTTCAACGATTTTAATTCACAAAATACGCTCGATACTATAATTTCTACTTACAGTATAACAGTTATTAGAATTAAGTTATCCAAATAACTGGATTTAATTTTATATTTAAAAAATCGCTTAAAGTAGTGAAACAGTCACTTATTTCAATTCAATATAGATGAAAAGGAATGAATAAGAGCAATTACATTGGTAATATTAAAAGAAGGCTACATCGGAAGTTTTAATTCATTCAGGTATACATGTTTATAGTTTTGTCAAGGAAGTTAATAAAATAGCATCCTCTAAAGTGATTTATGAGTGCGTGACGAGAAGTATCGTCTAATTTATGATGAGTGGGATCACAAGTATGTCTGTGATCATCAATTAATTGAAATACATCTGTGTTAAGGTCAGAACCAGTATGGTGCTGTAGAGATCCGCTTAGTAACTATAAACTTCCGTAAAGGATTTCTGTAATCTCGTAAGATAAAACATATGTTCTGGTTAGTCAACCAAATTTCCTTTCATTAAAAGAGCTTGTTCGTTTTTAATTTGTGGTTTTTAGAAATACTTAGTTTCTCTTCTTTTAAACAATTATTTGAAAAATTGCAATTTTCAAGGCAAGGCAAGTGCATGCAAAGGGTGTGTTATACTAGGAAGTAGTCTATATTTTTATACAGCCTTATTTAAGTTCACTTTTAATAATGCAATATCGAT
Organism: Bedellia somnulentella; assembly: GCA_963576735.1. Taxonomy (NCBI): domain Eukaryota; kingdom Metazoa; phylum Arthropoda; class Insecta; order Lepidoptera; family Bedelliidae; genus Bedellia; species Bedellia somnulentella. The sequence continues at coordinate 14,932,899 of OY755175.1, read as the reverse complement.
AAATAGAACATCCCATTAAAATAATCTATTTATTTAGTCATTTGGGTTTTCCATTTTGTTATCCTCAATCCTTGTATAACTGTATACATTGATATACGCAATTAGCATTCAACAAAGGGTACCTAATTCATTTTCTGTATATTGCAAAAACGCTAACGCACTGTTCATAGATTATTCCGCACGCACCTTAATTTTAGCATAACTGCTGAGATAGGATGTGACCTGGATACGGAAGTTACGAATTCTTGTTCAGTGACACGCTGACAAAGAATCCGTAGCTTTCATATTGTGTTTTGTTGTGCTTGCAACAATGTCAACTACCACACCCCGAGGGTGGCGCATTACTCAGACTGACACTTGACACACTTATTACGTGGCACTTGCACTGCGCAGGTTCGTGACCAAAACTGTCAAAAATTGCAAAAACAATTACAACAACACCGGCCCGGTCACTTACATCGTCATAATTGATCGTTTAACTATGATTTGGGTTACATCAAATAGAAACAAGCCTGACGAATTAATCATTCTTCACATAACATAAAAGTAGCACTCATCTGTCAATTGAATGCGACCGAATGACAAATGCTTGCTTCGAATCAACCGCACGAGTTGAGAAACGATTTCGATGTATCTAGATTAATTAAAACAAGTGTCGTGTATTATTCGGGTATTTCCACGAGATGGCAGGTCACTGCGTGGGTAGGCGTTACATAAATACGAAAATATTTCCAATGATGCAACGCACCTCGGAACCTGCGAGTCCATGCAACAGATACACTCATTATGAAGTGCATTAAAATAATCTTCACTCGGTGAATGACAAAGTAATCCCATTATGTTGAGGAGCAGCATTCTACGAGTTTACCATGTTAATGTTTTAAATGTTTCGTCAACGCACTCTCAATATGAATAAACGGTGAGAGTAATTCGTGAGTTGTGCGAGACGCGGTTGCGTACGGCATATCTTGTAAATAGGCACTTTAAGACTATTAAACATCTATTAACCTCACGCTGACATTTGATCTCTGAGAATGCTGCAAGATTTAGGTCGACAGGCTTGCGAATCCCATCATTAAGGTTTTACTGTAATTGAGACGTTATTTTTGAAACAATACTTTGATAATGTGATAAGATAATTTCAAGAGAATAAAAGAGAAGTAATAATTTAATAATCACTGAAAAAGTATATTTGCTGTGTAGTGTCGGCTTAGAATAACACTACCCCATTTCTACCCGTGGGTGATCGTAAGAGGCGACTAAGGGTATAAGGGCTTTTCAAGTGATTTTTGGGCGATGTGGTTGGAGACCCGTCACCAAAAACATTTATTATTACCATCTTTTCCCCACTCGACTTCCAATAGTGGCTGAGGAATTTCTCATTCCAAAGCTCTGGCTACCCCGTTTAGGGAATTATAGCCGTGAGTATATGTATGTATGTATGAAAAAGTATAGTTTTAACAGAAGTAACAAAAGTTAATGAGCTTATAGAATCAGATATTTGATAAGAAGGGTAGTTCCGCTTCCTTTGTAGAAAATTTGGGATTTACAAAACAACTTTAAAAAAAATATATAGAACCTTATTAATTCAACTAGGTATTTGAACATACACATAATAGCTTATGTGAATGACATACCGAAACACACGATCATCTATGAAATTCCGGCAAACCTCTCTTACTTATTATATTACGTAGAGCGTAGAGCTAGGTTAGGTAGAGACTACAGAACTTTTTTTTCTAGCAAATCTCTTCAATAAGCTCATATTCTTAAACATGCTTCACTCATTTATATTTTCAATCAAAGACAAATAAACCTTAGTTCTAGTAAAATCTAAAAAAGCAATTCGCCTAAAACGTGTGTAATAAATTCCAGATGAACGCGTGGCTGTGGTTGGCGTGCGTCGCCGTGCTCGCGGCGCTCTCCGCCGCTCAGAAACCCGGCAGGTTCCTCTCGCTGCCTGTACCTCAGAAATGTGCAAACAGTAAGTGCGAGTAGTGCATAGATTTTATATTTTTTGTGATTTCCATCAGCATTAGCAGTTTCTCTTTCCAAAAATCTTGGTTATGAACCTTTGTGATATGGGCCAGGGGTCAGCCCCGGATCTAGGGGGGGGCAAACCGGGGCACCTGCCCCGGGCGGCAGTTTCAGAGGGCGCCAAAATGAATTTAGTACATTCTGTATAGTTGTAGCCTAATTGGCAATACTGATAACGTACGTATCACTGCCGGGGATTCACCCGTATGTCACATGTAGCACTAGAGGCTACACGAACCGAGCCGAATAACCCTTTACGCCAAGGGACGATCGTTGTTTAGTTTATTTTAGATTGCGTGTCCGAGTAATTAGTAAAATGAAACAACAAAGAGCCTATCTGAAAATTTCGCCTTCCTCAGTGGTCACGCATTTTTAAATATGTAGACTGATGATCTGCAGAAACATGGAGCCGATCTAGCTCGAAAATATTCAAAAGACTTGAATGCAGTTGATTTTTGCCCGGAACTTTCTGTATTCAAAGACCTAGTAACGGAAATTGATGAAAAATCAAGTGCATTCGACCTGTTACAACATCTGTGTAAGGACGGACTTTGATGAGCTAATAGATTCTTTCGCGGAAAAGAAAGCACGACGTGTAAAGCTGTAGTAAGATAAAAGAGAAAAAAAAACGATGAGGAAAATTAAAAAAATGTCTTGAATATCGGGAGCGTTGTTAATTGTTGTTGTTGTTATTAGTAATAAATAATAAAGAGTACAAATTTATTAAAGAGTATTCTTACGACCACCAAAAATGCCACTTAGTGTTAATCAAACGCTCACAAACGCTCACGAGAGGGAGCGCTATATCAAGTTCTTGCCCCGGTTCTTAAAAATCGTAGATCCGGGGCTGCCAGGGGTTGCAGAAAGTGGCAGTGCATGTGTATAAAATTGTGTTGTAACTACATTTTGAACATGGGGTTAACATGGACTGGGTCATTTGGACCGTTCCCAATTGTCCATTCTGATTCCTTTTCGATTCCTTTCGATTGATTCTCATTACAGCAAGTGATCGTTGTAAAACAAGATATCTTTCATCAATATAAAGTTAGCTATAGTTGCAGAATATTTATTGATGGCTATCAGATTCATTGTAAATAGTAGGTACGAGTAGGATTATTCTTTTTCTTATTAATTCGAAAAAAAGCTTATCATATTTGATTGTGTAAATCACGCATATCGATTTTATATAAATATTTACGTCCTAATCATGTACCAAATTATGATTTAGTCGAATTACTACATCAATGAATTCATCGTTAGAAAAAAGGTGAAAGGCTATATGTTTTCGTTGTTGCACAAAACAGGATATTTCAATCTAGTTCAGTTGTGAGCCCGTCAACTCATTGCCTAATGGTGCGCGGTGTTTCTTAAGAAGCTTCTTGCAATCCCGGGGAAATGGGAATGAAATAATTGCCATGATCTCATTTTTGATAATGCGTAACGCAAGAGAGAAATATTAAATAGTTTTATAGGGATCGTAGGATGTACTCTATTTCTAAATTATTTGTATTGATTCACGTGAGTGATAGACGTAAGAGAGAAATATTTAATAGTCTTTAAGGATGGTAGCATGTACCAATTTTCTGAATTGTTTGTTTTGATTTACGTGACCGATAGTTATTGCTTGTTATAAAAGAAAATAATGAAGATTAGATAGTATTTTGGTAGCTCAAACAGTGAGACCCTTAGAAGATCAGAATGTGACGTCAAACCCTTTTTAAGTTGCGTCGCTGTCGTGATACGTTTCTGACCCGAAAACACTTTTTATTTAAATATACGCAAGAGTCATACATAGATAGATACCTACTTGTACTCAGGCAATTTTTTCCCATTGGTTAGGCAAAGCTTATCGATCGCTACTTTGTTCGAACCTTACAAACCTCTCAAGATTCATACATACATAGATCTTTCTAGGAATATCGCTTTATTATTTACAGAGACAGTAGATGAAAACATAAAATATACTTCAAGTGTAAATACTTATTGCATTTACATCTCAGTTGTAATATTCCATGTATGTATGTACGTAATAAAGTATCTGCACATCACATTATTGTTGCATATATTAAAAGCTGTGAGTGCATTGAAAATTTGTGTCAATAACTAATCAACGATTAACGTGAAGGTCAATATTGTGTGAATAGGTAAACATATTGATTATCTTTTTTTTCAAAGTTGTTCACACACCTCTATTTGTAATAATTAATTTCAAGTGCTTGCCGCAGGTATTATGTCGTTAATATCGGAAGCCTTGAAGTAGTTTCGAGTGACTCTTTAATATTACAGATTAAAATTGTGTGTAGTGACATACATACATACATACATATACTCACGGCTATTAATCCCTAGAAGGGTAGCCAGAGCTAAGAAATTAGATATTCCTCAGCCACTTTTGGAAAGTTGTGTGGGGGAAGATGGTAAAATAAAGGTTGTTGGTGATGGGTCTCCAACCGCATCGCCCAAAAATCCCTTAAAAGCCCCCAGTACCGTTAGTCGCCTCTTACGTACACCCACCGGAAGAAATGGGGTAGTGCTATTCTAAGCCGACACTACACAGCTATCTTGTAGTAACACTATAGATTTTAGTGAGCAGTAGATTTAGTAGAAGTTATGTAAATACGAGCTCTTACTCATTCAAACTCAAACGTTCACGCGGTATATCCCCGAAGGGATTGGCAGAGGTACTAATACTTCTGAGCTTCACGTGTCATTGTCAGAGTCACCAGGTTTTGCTTTGATTGTGTACTCACGTGATAGGGGGTAGGCCTAACGCCTAAATATATGAAGAGGTGAAAATTAACTAATGTATATTCTAATAAATAAAGGAAAGAAAAATTTCGACACAGGCGAGATTCGAACCCGCGACCTCGGGTATACGCCCCCGTCGCTCTTGCCAATTAAGCTACCGTGTCAACGGCTGCCTGCGCGAAATTCTTCTATCCTTTATTTCTTTTACACGTTTTAGTAGTGTTTGCGTTCCCTACCTTTTTTTTTACTAATTCGGAAGGCCACTTGTCTATCTTTTCAGATAGAATGCAAATGTTGAAAACGCCTAACTATCACATAATTTAAATCTTTTTGTTCATGATAACCTCATGTGGGGATTATTGTGGGGTCGCGGGTTCGAATCCCGCCTGTGTCAAAATTTTTCTTTCCTTTATTATTCTTTATTTATTAGTAATAATCCGCACATGAGGTTATCATGAACAAAAAGATTTTAATAATGTATATTCGTTTGTTATCTCCCGCTATTTTCGCATATATGCATCTAGTAAGGCATGCTTAGTATACAAGCATCTAACACTGTTTAGGTTGATTTAGGTAGATCGCAAATAAAACTCTGAACAACACAAAATTTTCTTCACTACCTTTGATACGAATAATAAGGAATTAGTCGCGGTTGATAAAAAATAAATTAATTTAAATGAAATATACAATTCAAAATCTTTAAATCTCTTAGTATTTCGTCTATCGATCGCATAACTGCCGGACATACATAAAAGAGTATGGCGAATTTTGAATGGACCTACAAGTTCCAGTGGCGACACGCTCATTTCGGTAATTAGAATATTAATTATATTTGATAACAACCTGTTTACCATCTAGTGATGTGACAAACAATGTATGAGGTATAAAGACTCGCCTTACAACCGCGCCGGGCGGCCGTGAGCTAAAACTAGCCACAATATACAAAATTGTTTATCACCAACAAAATAACTTTACTCTTGACATCGACATTATTATCAGTTTTGTTAAGCCTTTTGCTGATTGGTTTTAACCTAAATGAATATTGTGGCAGTTCACGCTAAGTTCCAAATGCCTAAGTAGTTTTAAGTCCCATTATGAGACTCTACTTTATATAGTTTCTAAGAATAAACTTTGATTGATTTTAAATATCCTTCTTCAAATAATAAGTGAGGCATATTTTATCACAAATTCTGATTTTCCTTTATCAGAAAACATAATCTTTTGACCAATTCGAACTAGTTTCGCACACGTGTTCCGAAATATTTATTGTCAAAGAAACGCGATACTTTAAAGGCGTTTGTCTATACATTCTTAAAACTTGTTTTTCCTGATATTGCTACAAATTTTAAATATTCATAATTAATGGTTCATTTAAGACATAAAGGAGACGTAGTGGTTGCTAATCCACTTAGTGGCTCTATTAAAGCTCTATGAACAAACAAGTCATCATAATCAATTGGCGCCACAAGAAACCAATGAAATAATAGAGACAATCTCAGGATACTAGACCGACGAACTTCAGATGCTCGACTTATGAATAAGTTAAATAATGATCATCTATGGTAGCTCTCTAATCAACGTACCATCTACATAGGCTCTATATAATGTGTTTCCTCTTACTAACATACATATAAATAACATAAACATAACATAAACGTTCACGCCGTTTATACCCGAAGGGATTGGCAGAGGTACTAATACTTCTGAAAATCACGTGACTTTGTCACCTGGTGTTCAGAGTACCCACGTTTTGCATGCACAGTGTACTCACGTGATAGGGGGCAGGCCTATCGCCGTTTTGTACGAATACACTGTCACATGACTAAGTACAACTCAATCATGTGGGTTTCCTCACGATATTTTCCCTCACCGTTAACAACCATGATAAATTAACCACACATATGTCTTTAGAAAAGTCAAATTGGTGTAGGCCCGACCCAGGATTCGAACACTAGTCGTTTGCACGATAACCGAGTGTTCTACCCATTGCGCTATCACGGTTGCTGAATATATACTATAAATCCCAAACAGGGGTAGCCGGAGCCCCAGAGTTAGAAACTACTCCGCCACTTTTGGAAGCTAAATGGTAAAGTTTCAGCCATATCACCAAAAAACTCCAAAACCTAAGGTCGCCTCTTACGACACGAAAAGAAATGGGTTAGTGCTATTAAAGGTGCTGTATAGGTTGTCTGCAAGAGATTGCTTTAAGTGATAAGACCGCCAATTGTATTTCTAATGTCATTTGTATATCATGTTTTAATTTTGATGAGCAATAAAGAGTTTACTATTTTATTCTAAGCCAAACAGCTTCTAACTACATTATATTTGACTTCGCATTGTATTTAACACAATTAAATGATTAAAGGATAAATTAGCAATTAAAGCATGCGATTAATATTGCAAACTAAGAGATATAACATTAATATTAGATACAACTCGTAAAATATTTTTGATATAATTAATTTGAAATTTTCTATAGGTTTTCTAGAAGAGGAAAAAGAAAGGAAAACGTTTATTTGGAACAAAAATATTGCCAATTAACAAGAGCTTCATAATCTGACCAAATCTACTAGATATATTTTTCCATTCTTTTATCAGCTACACTAAATTACAAAAAGACGTATATAATCATCACGTTATTTTTCTACAATACTTATATCGATAGACACACTTATAGATAATCGTGAGTGACCTGTAGGTTCACGATCACACGTAAAATTTTGCAACATAGCCTTCGTTAAAAGGCTGCCTTGCCTATATGGTTTACTAGGCTGTGAAATAGTTTCTAGCCTCAGATCAGCAACCTCCACATTGAAATTAAGAGTTTATTGAAATTTACAATAAGTGTGCACATTTACAGATGATCTCATATGAGAGGTAAACTTATTAGAATATACCTAATAGACCTTTAGATAACATAGCTGAATTATGCTCGATTGGTGTTTAATATGTTAACATAATGTTTATTACACCGAGTATGTTTGTAGCTGACAACACAACCTACCACTACTACCTTTGTAGCCGAATGGAAGGATTACGGTCTCTAACAAAGCCTTTTTATTTCATTTATGTGAACAGCCATATTAAAACTAATAAAAAAATGCTTAATGCGTGCTAAAATATACAAGTTCTTGCAAAATAACTAAAGGAATTGTAAGACAATAGTTAGTAAAAGTAGTCTCCATATAGATTCAAATATTTAAATTTGAGTCTCGAACTTATAATTTGGTAGATATTCCAACGATTGCAGTAGGCGGTAGGTAGTTGTAAATGTAATACCCGACCTCAGTCGTAATGGCAGACCAACTCAGAAGCTTCTTGAAAATGTTAATTCAAGGCCTCGTTTACTTGACTTTGATGAGTATTCCGTGATTTAAGATCTCGACGTGAATCTGCGCTACTTATCTACAATTGTTGTGTTTTAAATACTGCAATGTTTCCCTAATTTGCGGTCATTTTTATAGCTTGTACTGTACATCCCAACATTTATAGAAGGTCTTGGAAACGCAATACAGGGTTTTGTAGAGATCATTGTGTCGAAGTCTGCTTTGATAAACGTTTAAAAGATACTCAATATTGTAAAGACACAGACAAATAATGTAAGGACCTAAAAGGTGCTTAACAGTTTATTAGAACAAGTGTCGAATCTCACCCCTGCTAACAGCTACGTTCACAAAAAGGCAGCCGAAGCTCCTTTTTGAAGATGAGTGATATAGTCATATAAATATGGATTGTTGGTGATAGATTTTTCAACCTCATTGGTTCACAATCACTCGAAACAAGTATGCAATGTTAGCATCCTCGTACGCCATCCACGGCACGGCCGACGGGTAATGTCTGGCGTTTAGTATTATTTCTTTATAAATCACCATTTTTGCAGTGGTACAGAAACGTAACATTCATATAATACCAAACAAAATGAGATTTTATCCTCAAGCATATGCAAACTAAACGGTTAAAGGTTCATTGCTTACCTAGACACAAGTATTACATAACACAGCATACATGGCTAAGATAGTCGCAGTCAGCGATGGAATCAATGTCATGACCAAGTCTCGCAATTTCGTATTTGACCGGTGCGGTGTCGCAATCACGTGCCAGCCGAGTAGATTACCAGCAAACACCGACATTCTTGTGGCTGGGCGTTTTTGATAGCGAGATTCTTCTAGTAGATTGGAGATTAGAGTAGATTCTAGATTCTTAGGACTGGTAATCCAGCAATTTTTGATTTCAAAATGCGGAAAGGGGTGGTGATAGAACGGTAGGTAATGAACCCAATGAAGAGATGAGGCAATTTCAGTATTATTTTAAGGCTGAAGAACAGAGAACAGCTATATACACTGTTTGTGTTAAATGTAGGACGAACTGTGAAGCAAAATTTGATAAAGTATAAAAATTTGCATGTCCTCACCCATTATTTGCTTTGCAGAGCGAAAACTTTAGGTTAGAAACTTAAGAAGAACTCTCATTTTGTAGAAATAAACTTTATTCAGATTAAACCTGATTAAACAGTGATTTTATTGTATGTAACTTATTTGTTTACTAATATTATTATTTTTATTTATTCCAGGACCCAAAGAATTCTTCTACAGAGGGCACAATTACTTCTACAGTGGTCACATTCCCGCGCTAGCCAATAAAAAGGTAGACTGGCTAGACGGCAGAAATATTTGCAGAGAATACTGTATGGACCTCGTCTCCATGGAAACACAGGAGGAAAATAATCTAATTTTCAAGCTTATTCAACAAAGTAAGTTTATCATAGATATATTATGTTACTAGTGGTCCGTCCCGGTTTCGCATGGATGGTGATAAATATTTTTCACTGCTTACCCCTACGATAATTAGCGTGATGATATATAGCCTATGTTGCTTCTGAAAGTCTGAGCTTAATTCCTTGGTAAAAGAATTGTTTAAATCGGTTAAATAGTTTTTGAGTCTATTCATTACAGTCAAACTAAGTTTTCCTCTTTATAATATTAGTGTAGATGTAGATAATTACGTACTGTTCATTATCTGAAATCGAACAAACAAATCTTTCCTCTCTATAATGAGTATATGTCTATATATAAATAGCAAACGTAAACTACCTGTATTAATTTTTAGTATAATTTAGCGGTGTTCCTATTGACAAAAATAATTCCAACGAACTATCGTCATCTGAAGGTAACATTAAGATCATGAACTTTACCATTTTCGAACATTATTTCTATGCGGACAACTTTGTATCAATATGTGATGCTTTTCGCAATAAATTCTTCATTATATGAAATTAAACCACTTTATTTTGTAAGCTCATTAAATACCGGTTCCGTTTTTTAACAGATTAATTACTATAATATACCACAAGGAGACACACCTTTGTGGTAAAAATTTTAGGGTTATGTAAATCGGGTAAGGTGAAAAAATCACAGATGTTGCTACGCATACATGTTCCACCATGCTGTTTTATCATAAATACGATTTAACTGGTTAACGAAAAAGTTAAACAAAGGAGTGCCATGGATTGCTTATATTATCATCTATTTAAAACCCGTTCTGTACATCAAGACATGAACCTACCTATTATATATATATTATATACATATTATATTTTTACTTACTTTCTTATACGCCCGTTGTTCCCGTTGGGGTAGGCAGAGATGTAGCATTTAATAGTTGAGAGGGAAAATGAATAAATTATTTGTTGTCACATTTACAAGTATCTAATAAGATCATTATTCACTTCGTACAATTCCGATTATACTAGATGATAATTCAAACCTAACAGCTCAACGATCACGCCGAATGGTTGGCGGAGGTACCATTAACATCACGTGACAGTCACCTGGTGTTCAGAGTACCCACGTTTTGCTTGGACAATGCGTCCGCGTGAAAAAAAGCAGTCTCATATATAACTCAGCGTTTGGCATTGATTCATGAGTAATGTCACGATATTTTCCCTCACCATTAATGACTTAGGAAAGGCACATTGATGTAATCCTGAATTCGGACTTGAACTCACGTCGCCATAATGAAAAGGGGTGATGGTCCCTCCCACTGCAAAGGATGATATCAAACCTTGTTAGGTTTGATATCACCTGCAGTGTTCTGCAGAGTATACACTATAACAATGTTCTATTATTTGCTTCGCAGATGATGTCCCCTACATTTGGACAAGTGGTCGTCTATGTGACTTCAAGGGTTGCGAATCCCGCAAAGACTTGGAACCCAAAAACCTACTCGGCTGGTTCTGGTCTGCTAACCGAGAGAAGATTTCACCAACTAACCAGGCAAGTATATTTATTAAAGAACAATCTCAGCTTCACGCTTATATCTACAAAGGAGCTGGCGCGTCCGGATCCTCAAATCATAAATACCGAGAGAGTAAAGAGTAGTAAACACATTAAGATATGCATACATAATAAAATATCATATTACTCACGATAATGAAACCCTAGAAGGGGTAACCAGAGCTTCACAATAAGAAATTTCTCAACCACGTTTGGAAGTTGAGCGCGGATAAGATTCCATCCTCTTGACCCTATCTCGACCCTTTTTATAGTACTCGGAGGAATATGGCAGTTTCTTTCGATCCGAGATTCTATAAGGAAATGTTGCTAATAATATTGCAATATAATGCTTTAACTCATGACGTAATATGTCTGCCAGAAGAGCTCGGCTTCATAGGGCATGTACGTGAGCCCACGTGCTGAGAAGGGTCGATAAGCGCCCTTTGACAAATGACCTGTTCGTTAAGGCCTTTCACTAGAACTGGTACAACTAACACTTCAAGATACCTACATAACTATAGAGTAGATAAGATGGTTAACTTATCGCAAATAAAAAATAGAGGCGGTTTTAATCAGTTACCGGCATGAAACATGTTACTACGCTTAAGTTATTTGGAAATTAACATTTAGCTTATTATAGTTATTTGCCGTGTAGTGTCGGCTTAGAATAGCACTACCCCGTTTCTACCGATGTTCGGTATTCGGGCTTTTAAGGGATTTATGGGCGATGCGGTTGGAGACCCATCACCAGCAACCTTTACTTTACCATCCTTACCCCACTAAATTTTCCAAAGGTGGTTGAGGAATTTTTAATTCCTTAGCTCTGGCTACCCCTTCTAGGGATTTATAGCCGTGAGTATATGTATGTATGTATGTTGATTATGATATAATACAGTGTTATCATGAACTGAACTATTATTTTATACAAGTAATTATAACGAGAAACGAGTGCTAAGTAGAGTCGACTTAAAATAGCACTACCCGATTTGTTCCCGTTTTGGTGTTCGTAGGAGGATACTTAAGGAATTGGGGCTTTTTGGCTAGGAATGAATGGCTAAGGAATTTCTAATAGAGGCCTTTTCCTGATACTCAAACAAGGGATACATACATACAGAGGAGTACTTTGAATTAAAGTATGGTTGTATGTTTTTAAATGAGTTTAACAAAAATGACTCTGGTATCGTTTCAATTTAGAATGAATACTTGTTCTTCCCTCAAATAACGTTAAAAGTGTCGTATATTCTATCAGAGCAATGAAATTTATTTTTTAGTTGCTTGTTTAGGAACGGTCTCGTAGTAGGCGACTTAGGGTTTAGCCTCCTGACGACAGAGACAAGTTTTTTGCTGCGATCAAGTTGATATTCGGAAATTGGCTTCAGAGTAGGGTATTTTCTAACAAAAAAAAAATATAACGGTAGAAAATCAAGCTTGTCTCTATGTACTACATGAAGGACAAAGGAAAGGAAGGAATGTAAGCAAAGGGTCAGGGGACAAAGGAATTTTTCAAAGTTTTATGTCCTTCCATTGGTCACTCTGCGGTCAGGAGGTTAAGACTTTATAAGTCCCTTGCCATCACTCACTATCCTTAATTTTCTCCTTTCCTCGTTCAACTTACAAAAGTGGCTGGGGTATTTTTTAAAAGCCGTTTTACGTATCCCGGCAAAACCCTTTGAAACTTGTTTCTTATATCATACTTATTTACTTTTTACGTGTCTAAAAAGGGACTTCCGCAATAATAACCTGTCAATCTTCACCAGATCCCGAACGGCTGGGGCTACAACCCGTGGTCGCAAACGGGTCACAAGAAACAGCGCCAACCCGACAACGCGGAATTTGACATCAACGGAACTGCGGAGTCATGTCTCAGCGTCCTCAACAACGTGTACAGCGACGGCATCGCCTGGCACGACGTCGCCTGCTACCACGAGAAACCCATCGTCTGCGAAGACTCCGAGGAACTACTCAACTATGTCGCCAGCACCAACCCTGGCCTACGCCTTTAAAAACACCCTAGATATATCACTCCTCAGTACCTGGTCCAAATTCTTCTTCCTCCAACGAAATTACTTGCCTATCTCTTCGGATCTCTTTCACCCTTCAACATTTTGGCGTAAGCAGATTTTATACATAAGACTAAGTTATGTTTTGCAATAAAATAAGATAAAATTTAGTATAAAAATAAACAAAATGTTAGAAAATCAACTTTGTTTTATTCAATCGTCTTCACAAATTGTTTGAATAGTAATAACAGTTTTACAAAAGTGAGAAAGCAAATCTTAGTACAAAATATAAAAAAAAACAAAAAAATTGTGGTAAACAAAAAAATAACGTAAAGACAAAATCAAACTTCAAGAAAAAGCGTCTGCGCTGACAAAACAGCTCTAATCAACGAATTAACACTTTATTTTTTTAATAGGTACATATAATAAAGTGATATAAATCAATAGAAAAAAGTGACAACAACCAAATAAACTAACTTTTAGTCTACAAAACGTTCAATCTTACATAGGCGTGTTAGGTTTTCACGATATGTAAATTGTAAAACTAAAACTAAAAAGATTCTGCTTTTATGTCTTTAAAATATTGTCAGAATCAAGATTACAAATAGAACATCGCTGTTCTTGTATTACTGAACAAATTACTTTTATATCAACTTAGTTATACTTTAAATATTTTACTATTCAAATAAACTTTAGTAAAAGTTAACACTTATTTCACTAGAATAACACAAGTCAAAAAGTAGATTAATTTTTTGTTTATCTATGTTTCTTTTTATCAAAAATCAGTCGGTATAGAATACTAAGACATATTATCAATACTTTTGATCACAGCATTTAGATTTTATGGCACTTTACTCAGAGGTAAAAAACTACATCACTATTTAAAAAATAACATAAAAATATAGCTTCTGTTCTTTCTTTATCTCATGCATATAACTTACAAGCTAGAAAAAAAATAGGAACTTTTTTGAACTAGGTATAGTAATTGGATTGAATCAGGCGTTACTTTGCGGAAATCCATAGCAATACTAATATTAATAAATTTCTTCGCTTGATTCCGCTAAATAATACCTGCAGTCTTCATGCAACATGCACTGTGCACCGCCCGCCCTTCCACTTACAAGAAATCGAAAAGCAGACAATGCACCACACACACACCCGCAAGCGAAAACCACAGGCAACCACAAACATGCGACGCGTTTCGACTCGACACGAGTCATTGACGAGCAGTTAGTAGACAGTTCGGCAGCTGACCACCGAGTGCCGGTCATACGATTTTGCGGTTATATTTATAGGCCAGGCTCCCCACTCCCCCACCCAAAGAACATCAATGACGAGTGACTATATTATTGGAAAAAATTGACAAAAGTGGGGAAACGGTGTAGCCCAGCTGTTCATTCAGCAGTGCAACGGAATTATCATTATCATATCTGGAGATTTCAAGTTTCTCTAAAAGACATAATCTTAATCCCTTATTACAAGTATGTAAAATCTCCAGATTATGATTATCGGGGAGAACGTGTCCAGTATCCAATAGATGTTTCGCAAAGTGAGACCTTTCTGGATGGTCGTTTCTGAGTCGAAACGCGTCGCATGTTTGTGGTTGCCTGTGGTTTTCGCTTGCGGGTGTGTGTGTGGTGCATTGTCTGCTTTTCGATTTCTTGTAAGTGGAAGGGCGGGCGGTGCACAGTGCATGTTGCATGAAGACTGCAGGTATTATTTAGCGGAATTAAGCGAAGAAATTTATTAATATTAGTAGGTATAGTAACTTAATAGTCACTAATATACCACATACATACAATATACCGAATTAAATCCGGGTTCGAACCCCGCCAGTGTCGGAATTTTTCTTTCCTTTATTTATTAGTAATAACATGAGGTTTCATGAACCAAAAAATTCAAATTATACAATATACCCACCATGACAATAAATCTAGGACTAAACCTGCATAATTTACCTGTACTAAGTTAGTCTAAGTGACTATTAAAGTAATAAATTTAGTAGGATAACAATAACAACCCACATAAAATTAGCTAAAAACAGACCCATAGCATTTGTATTGTAGTAATCATAGAGTTTGTATGGCGTGTATGAGAATGCGTTTCAGTATTCTAGTCAACATTTGGCTCAGCTTAAGGAATACTGCTTTTATATACTTACAACTAAATCTGTGTATTGTTTGGAGACATTATGGTATTTTAATCAGGATTCTACAAGCCAGTTCTTCATAGACCAGCTAGATGAAATGACATAACATGTATACTAGTACATTTTATAACATTGTGCAGGTTAATGTTGACGTCACAGTTTTGTAGTGGTCTTTCCCCTAATAGTAGGGGAGGCGAAGCGGGGATTTTTGAAGTGACTCGAGCATATCAGATTATTATATAGGGAGAATCCTTGTACCCTTTGATGTACATCTATCGAGTATGAACCCTTCGTATAGCGGGGTATGCTGAGGGGAATTCGTCAAATTAGTAAAAAAAGACAATCCTCCAAAAAAACTCGAGCGGTTCAGACTAAGTAAAGGTAGGTTAATTACATTTAGTAAAGTGTATATCTGGGTAATCTGACGATTTGGGCGTGACGTTAAGAAATAAGATGGTCAAGAATCTTCAAGCGCGTGATGCGGGTGACGGCAATGTTCCCGCGATGGTGTTTTGGTGTAATATTTGTGCAGGCGTTAAGACTGAACATTGTTGTTAAATTTCCTTTAAAATGGCCAGAATAACGACATCCTTTACATTAATCATCAGATTAATATATAATAGTAATCAGAATTATAAATCATACTGTTAATGGCTGACGCGCCCAAGTATTGCTATACTTACTAATATATTTTTTTACATACACGCTCTCTCCCCCACTAAAATATAAAATTGTAATATACTTCTATTCATTTTGGAACATGAACTATCAAATCCAATAGGTTTCTACGATGCTCGAGCAACTGCAAATTTAGCATCCAGGCCTCCCCTACTATAATGAGCAACTCTAAATGCTTAACTTTCGAAGTAGTTAGATTTTAAAAAACGTTTGCATACTTCTGTTGATGACCAAAGATGAGTAATTAAAGAAAATAATACAAATAACATTTAAACTAGCTTAGCTAAGTAAAATAAACTCTTCAATTCAATTTTAATCAAATCTATCTTTGATAAATATATTGTTTTCCTTTAATTTAATGTTGAATAGAACTTACTTAGAATTCAACATTGTTTAACTAATAAGACAGATTTTCAAAAGCATGAAATAATAACTAATACCATTTCAGTCAATGATAGTTAGCATAATTGCTACAGAATGAAATTTCTATAGCTACGGAATGTCAATTTTTATTTGCTAATATGTTAGAAAATAATATGGCAAAATAGTATAAATATAAAAGACACATTTGGATACGTAACGTTAATCAGTAGCCATTTTAATACCTAGTCATGTTTTTTTTTACTTAGCTGTATTTAACTTCACATTTAATCCGACGCACCTTATACTTAAGTGTAGTCCAGAGACCATATTTCAGCTGTATTGAGTTGGAACATATATTTATGATATATCAAAGAAACTGCGATATTACAGGGTATTTGTAATGGCGACTGTGAGGTTCATATCGAGTTATTACGCATTGCAAATACCATTTATTTGTACGATTATTTTATTTATTTTGTGCTTTGACTAGATAATAACCTAATTCAGTCAGTCACTAAGTAAAGTTTTGAGTTTTTTTGCTAAAGATGGATAGATGCTATGAGATTGAAATTAATTACTTCGTGAGAAATATGTAGGTAATAAAATGGCTATAAATTACATAGTCAACTCTCATTCTACCAAAGCATTACGCGAACGGCTCATACCTCGTCCAACACCTTTGCCTTCATAATCTCTACATTCCTCGCACATAGCCAAATCATTCATCTTATTAACAAGAACACTATGAGTTTCCAAATCGCACTCGCTAGCGCTAAAATAAGTGTCGATATATCTCTTTACATCGCTAGAAGTCCACGGTACATCTTCGTAGGTCGTAGTACTACTGTTTTCATCATCAATGACGAATTCGGGTGCAGCTGAACTAGCGCATAAGTGCTGATAGTGGTCAAAGTTGGTGACGTCCATGTAAGGCAGGTCGGGGAAGTTTGGCTTGCGAGTGCAGGCTCGGTGGAGACGATGGTTCTTGTAATATATTGGTATGCCTATAATTAGAGAATTTTCTGTATTTTTTTTATTAATGAAAGGTTAGGGTTTACTTAGTTTAGCAAAAATAGAATCAAGTAGTAATAAAATTCTATTAGCATCCTTTCCATAGTTATATTAGTGGTTTATTTATAAATGTAAATGCTGAAGAAAAACATCGTAAGGAAACCCCTATTCATACTTAGTCAGTTATACACATAGTATTATATAATCTGTGATTATACACAGTATTTATGTACAAAATGGTTCATTATCCCTGTCCTTGATCGTGTGAATTCGCTGACTTGTGATACTCAGAAATATGAGTACCTTTACCACACCGTGATGTAGAAAAGGTGTAAGTGATGAGTCTAAGTCTAGACGATTGCCAATACTTAGACCTTTAAATTTCAACTAAAGTACCTTGGGGTGAGATGTTACAAGCTATCGGCATAACTAGTACGAGCATCGTTTTAACTAGATATCGCGTGGTATAAAACAGCCATCTCTTGCGCGCTTACTTAGCCTCGTATACTGTCATCTCAATCTAACCGATGTCGTGTCGATAAACTAGCGCTCGTACTAGGCCTCTGAAATATACGTACGCAGGCGGAGTCATAAGTCTAGTAAAAATCTGTTTTGAAACAGGAATATCCCCAAGTGCAAATAATATTTTCAATTAATTAATATTTTTAGTTATAGTAGTATATAGTACCTCCAGTTTTATTTCGACAGACGTTAAAATAAAACATTTGAACACATTTTTGCAATACGGAAAAAAGTTAATATCGTATCTCGATAAAACATTGTTTTATGCCAAAAATATATGTATTACGAAAACGAAACAAACATTGATAAATATTATGGGGTATCTGCTCCATCGATAAAGAATGTTCATAAGTGTTTTACTGATTTTTGATCGTACTGGCACAAGTGATGCTGTGCGTCCAGAGCGCCCAGTTGAGATCGCTACTCGAGAGACGAATGCTAAAATCCACGACATAGTGCTGAACGACCGACGAGTAAAAGTGATGGAGATAGTCGAGATAGTAGGCATCTTAGACGATCGTGTGTGCAATATCTGAACATTATTACATTTAGATATGAAGTGGCTCTCCGTGCGATGGGTATTGCGATACTGAAAGTCGATCAAAAACGCATGCGTGTGCCTTCGGAGGCAGGTTTGGTGTTGTTTCAACAGGATAAAATATCATTTTTGCATCGTTTTATAACAGTAGCCGAAACTTGGACCACCACAGAAACCAAGCAACAATCGAAGCAATTGATACCGGCGAACCAGCTCCGAAGAAGACCAAAGCAGTTTCTGGGATGTAAGCGGGATAATCAATATTGACCTCCCAGAGAAGGGTAAAACTAATAATAGTAAATAGAATAGAATAGAAATACTCTTTATTGCACATCAAACACATTTTTTTTACAAAAATAATAAAACTTCCAGAGAACCTTTGAAAGGTAAGATCAGTAAATTAGTCATTAATTATACAAATTTTAGCAAAATTTTGCCCAAAAAAAGACCGCATTTGGCTAACATGAAAATCCTCTTCCACCAAGACAATGTTCAAGTGTACACCAGCGTGATTGCCATGGCCAAATTTCATAAGCTACTCTATGGATTGCTTTCTCACCCACCACATTTGCCAGATTTGTCCCCTTGCAACTATTTTTGATAACTAAATTTAAAAAAGTGTTTTGGTAGGAAATAAATTGGCTCTGAAGAAGAGATATTGCATATAACAAATGCCTATTTCAATGGGTTGTGTAAGTCCCATTTAATAAAAAATAAAATTAAATTAAATTATCATTTATTTCAAAGTAATAAGATAAATCTTTGTTTTTTGAACATCAAATTTCAACTTAATACTTAGTTTACTTCAGATTCGGAAGGTGCTTTGTTAAGAGAAGAACCTGTAAGAAACTCGTCAACACACATCTTTTTTTATGTTCATTACAATTTTGGTGTTAGCCCGGAAACATCCTGCACAGAACCCTGATGACACCAAGCCATTTCATCATTTATGTAATCATTAATATTGTAATAGGCTTTCGAACTAAGATTCCTTTTAAGTACTGCTTTGAATTTGGTTTCTGATAAATTTAAAATGTCCTCAGGTATTTTATTATACATTTAATGAAACAGAATGAAAAGATAGAGAATCACTGGTCATAGTGCATTGAATTAGAAAGCAACTAAGTTGAAAAATTTACAATAGAATGGAATAAAATCTACTCTTTGTTTAATTTTTACCAGACTTATCACTCCACCCTTGTACTTGTAAAAGAGTGGCAAATATTACCTTGGAAATAGGCTTCTTCACTCCTTTTTAAAAACACAGGAAAAGCTTCAAGTTCATCAACGACATTTACTATCTTCTTATCAGGCATTATTAAATATAAATCTCCAAGTACCTGGAATATAGGACAGAACAAAACTGAGGCATAATCATTATATACAAAATGCTTTTACATGCTACGAGGTTATTTAAAAATTAAAATTATAATTTGAATATAAAAAATGATATTTGCACTATTCAGATTCAGGCTGATTTATAAAATATATTAACTTCTTAGCAATAATAGCATTTTTATACAAATTTGAATCCCAAGAAGGAGTAGCTAGAGCTTTGGAATTTGAAATTCCTTACACAATATTTAAAGTTAAGTGGGTATAAGATTGCAAAATAAATAATGGTTGGTGATGTGCCTCAAGGCATATCAACAAGAATTACTTAAGGCTCCGAAATGCCAGTCACCTCTTACAACACCTGTAGGAAGAAACGGGCTTATGCTATGTGTACATAAGCTGAGTCGGCGCCTTTTTGGCTCTCATTGTGTATAATTTGTGCGATTGTTGTATTTACATGTTGTATCATATGAGGGACTCAATAAAGTTTTTTTTACTTTTACTTTTTTTGACTTACTATTCTAAGCTTAAACTACACAGCACAACATTTTTCAAAAAAAATTGAATTATGCATAGAGTAGGGTGTACTTGGGAACAGTATATAAGAAAAAACTTTATTTTTTTCTTATATACAGTTCGTACTTATTACTCCTAGTGAAGAGATCTTACAAACTTACAATATCATTATGTGGTGTAGAGAGCAAAGTAAGTGGCTGGAAAAATGACTCCTTAGCTTTTGCCAATAAGTCTTTAACTCGGTTTATTGCACCCAGGTTCCATGTTTTAGAAGTTTGGTTTGCTATTTCACAATCCACATTGATCATCTGAAATATATAAAGGGTTGTGTTAGGATTTTGTAGAAAGAAAAACAAACAAGTTTAAATGCATATATCTCACCATCAAAACTAATGTAGGATAAGAAATATACTGTTATAGGGAAGATAAAAATCAAGATGAAATATAAATTGTAAAATAAAATAATTTAAAAAAAACTACATCGTTGTGTTTGCTCCCTTTTCGGCTTTTTTTTAAATAACATTTACCATTTAATTAATAATAAGCATCTAGCACTTGTCTCGCTAGATATTTGAAATCCAACTAGTGAAGGAACTCTCATTATCATTGTGTTTTTTGTTTTGTGCATTGCTAAAGATTGATTCAATAATTTCATAATGTTCTAACTGACTTCATACTAACTTTAGTCTGACAATTAGTGGGTAATTTTTTTGAGCATAATACATATTCCAATATTTTTTTAAATATTTTTTTTATCTACAGGATATGCCAGTAAATATAACCCATAAATGACACATAAAACCACAATATGAAAATATAACATACATACAAACATACAAGTACTCATGGTAATGTGCATATAACAATAAGCTTACACAAAATAAAGCACTTGATAATTAATTCAATACACAATTTCATCCAAAACTCACTTTATCTATAGGTACAACTCCATGGATACTGGCCTCAAAAACTTTAGATGGAATTTTCTTGTACTCAACAGGCAAATCAACATAAACAGTCTTCTCATTAGGTCGAAGAAATATCCCATAGTCTATCAGCCAGATCTGTTGTGTTTTTTCTAGAGACACTACTCCTCGAGTCCAATGGCCTTTATAATACACAGCAATGTACTAGAAAAACACAGAAAATATGCCAGTGAAAATTTAATTGGAAGACCATTAATAGATTTTAGGTTATAAAAACATACAATTTAAGCAGACTTACATGACCATGCTGTAAAAGAAGTTCGTTGCTAGGATGATTGCTGGATTTGTCAAAATGCTGGAGAACATTTTCTTCAATACTCTCAGCCAAACAGTAAAAAGAAAAAGGATTACTAAATGTTGTTACTTTTACTTTCATTTTAATAAATAACAACGACTTTGGATTTGAACAAATTTTCAAGTAATAAATGAAACTGAGAATTAGATTAAATAGTCTTAAACGTTAATTTAAGCAATTAAAAGAGTTTTGCACTTAGAAAAAATATCATACCAAAACTAAAAAACTAAATCTAATCAAGAAAAGAAAATAAACAAACTTCAGGATCATTCACATTCATGCGTTCCGATCCGAATAGTTCCGTCCGATACTTCCGTTCTGATAGGAACTTCCGATTTGCTTCCGATCCCACAACTTTTTAGGGTAGGGAAATAAAAAATGATTTTGTATAAAATATGCTATAAAATTATAAATTAATTATTAAAATAACGATTTATTATATAAGTGCTTCCTGAATATTTAAGTAAGGCTTACGAAAGCAGTTTAATTAAAAACTTAGCCCTTAGTCGAATATGGTAGATTTTAATATCCCAATACTAGTTCATACAACCTGATAGTACGTACGTTTAAGATTTTTGTTTTGTGATGTTGAATCTCAATGAATGTTTACTTTCTGCGGAATATATTTAATTACTTTGGTTTTTTGAAGACGTACATAGATCGTTTTATGTGGTAATTAGAGCAAATTTGGTCCAGGCTTTGGTCGAATCATTGCGAATTTCGGAAAAATAAAAAAAACTATTAATATATATTATACTCGGTGCCGGCTTAGATTGTCACTACCCTTCCCTAGCCACGGGTAATCGTAAGAGGCGACTAGGGGAATTAGGGCTCGTTAAGGGATTTTTGGGCGATGCGGTTGGAGTCCCATCACCAAAAATCTTAATTTTCTATATTTTCCCCCCTCAACTTCCAAAAGTGACTGAGTATTTCCTTATGCTGAAGCTCTGGCTATCCCTTCTAAGGATTTATAGCCGTGAGTATATGTACGTATGTTTGTGTCATAAAATTATAAACATTAAGTATTATTATCTGACATGAGAGTAGAGTAAATGCAGCAGAGATGAGGTTCCTCTGAGGATGATATGTGAGGTTATGTGATCGAGTGACCAACTGCGTGATTCGTCGTGAACGTCTTCTTTGACATGGCAAAGGCGTACAACAAAGTCTAGCACAACGGGCTGCTATACCAGCCATAGACAACCACTACTTTTCAGATTGTCGTTTCCGCTTCATAGTGGACGACGCCCACTCACAAAACACCCACGTCACGTCCACGTCCCACAAGTCTCGTCGTCGAGGGCCCTTGTTATGTTATAAACAATGATCTCCATAGAGGCCTAGACTTCTCTACAATCATGCATCACCCATATACATCTCACGTAGATACTATGATAGGATCCCTGAGCACCCCAATCCATTACTACGAGCTTTTCTCGACTACACCATTTCACCAGACGTCGGGACTCGAGAGATATACACAATAAGCGTTCTCTACAACCCGTGTTAACTTAAGACCTCAGAGGCCACTCGCGCTCACGGACAAGGAACGCACCACTCTAGACACCAACCCCGCCGGCGAGGTCGAAGAACTCCTAAATTGGAACCTCCCTTGCCTGTCCCTAGCACTGTCCTAAAGAGCGTGACAGAGCACTGTAAGACAGCAAGACTGTAAGTAAGCCTTCCTCTTGGTCACTTCGTTAGGAATCCTTTTTTCTGTCTGTCAATTTAGCTTAGGCGCACTCACATTTGGACCTAGGGAGGCCCCCAGCAGCCCGGCACACGTGAAGTCATGGTGAAGCCGCAAAGGCCACAGGGAAAGCCATAACAAATCCATAAAAAAAAGTGATTAGTGAAAGGTGTAATGTAAGAGGTTATATTGTTGAAAATATAGAAAAAAGGAATGTTAAGACGGTTTGGGCACGTAGAAACGAGGAAAGTTGTAAATTGGTTCCTAATCGAGATTTATAGAGCCAATGTGGAAGGGGATGTTGGAAGAAGACGACCTAGGAGGACACGTTTGGATCGAATAGACATGAAAAAGTTGATGAATATAAAAGAAGGTAGAGAAAGCATGGAGTTTTGCCAGGATCTGTGCCAACCCTTAATGGAACTAACGGCGTGAGTATATTTAGTTTGTACATTCAACAACTTTAATAGGCCAGTAGGAGCATCATCGCTTCTTAGTGTATATGAGTTCAAATCCTGAGTCAGGCCGGCCTAGACCAATGTGTATTTCTTTACCTAAGTCATATCTCATTTGTGTGGTTAATTTATCAAGGTTGTTAGCTTTGAGGAAAAATGTGCGGCGATAGAACTGCTCCTCTTATGTAATACTAGATGACCCGCGCAACGTCACGTTTCATCTGAGTGACGTAAGCCCTACTTATAATAAAATGTTGTATGAGCTAAACAAATATCATATGTAAAAAAACTTTAAGTATCCTGCGTATAAACCACTGTTATAATCTGCCTTATTTCATCAATCAAAACCCTTTCTGTAGTTCAGGCATGATTGAGTAACTAACTTCTAAACATCCAAAAGTTTTACTTCCTTATTTTACCACTTTAGAAAGAAAGTCGAAAGGTAAGAGAAACCTCTCATTTTTAATACCGCTTTGTGCGAAATTGAGTTTTTTTTTCTTTATTTAATTTAAGAGTCGATTATTTGTTGTTTATTAATTAAATAATTTATTGCGTTTATATAAATAATATTTACAAATAAGAATATTTGCTCATTTGTATCATAAAAGGAACCCTTATACAAAATTTTAAGTTTCTGGGTACATAAATATAAATGCACAATACTGAAAAATTCTGGGTATAAAATAAATGTAAGTAAGTAGGTTTGTAAGGTAAGTAAATAAATGAGACAATGTTGATGTTAACTGTACTTCCTGTTTTACCCCTTTATAAAAAAAGGATCTTTGCCCTACACACATCATAATTTATACCTATTTAGGGACTAAAAATATTTTCTTAGTGCTTACTTACTAACATAATAAAAAGAACTTCCAGACAAAATTTCAAGTTTCTAGGTAGTATAGTTGCGCTTATTCTAAGTCAGTCAGCCAATTATGTCTTTTATATACACCTATATAATAGTATACTAGTTGACCCGCGGGACTTCGCCTGCCATACAGAAAAATCATTATCATTTCATCAAACTTTTTCTGTAGTTAAGACATGACTGAGCACTAAATATCACTTTCCTGTCAAAATTTTGCTTAAACTCAAACCTTCACGGCGTATATCGCCTAACAGGTGGGGGAGATACTTACACTTCTGAACACAATGTAACATTGTCACTGTCACCTGGTTTTCAGAGTACCCAGCTTTTATTTGGACAGTGTCCTGACATGATAGGGGGCAGGCCTATCACCGTTTTGTACAAATACACTTATACATTCATATACTCACGCCATTATTTCCTATTGGGGTAGGCATAGACTATCGATCGCCACTTTGTACGATCCTGGCAAACCTCTCTCTCTTTCTTTTTACATACATTCCCTTTTATTTGTCATACTTTGGTTGCCTGCTTCCTCCTGACAATACCATTCGCATTTGCCTTATAAATCTATTTAACAAATTTACTCGTCCGTCCGTATCCGTCGTCTCTACGTAACCAAACCATCTTATCATTTCTTTTTTTAAAAACTATAAGTATAATATATACCAAAACTGGTAAGTATGAAGTTAAAAGCAGACGTTTTCATTTACTACCACTTGAACTCAACTCAGTTAGTGATGGTTTAGAATAGCACTGCCCCGTTTCTTCCTGTATGGGATCGTAAGAGGCGACTAAGGCCGGGTTCCCACTATGCCGGACCGGCAGATATCCCGGTCCGGTAAAATCGCCGGATGGCCTAGCGGCGGTACAAATTGTATGAAGCTATTCACATTATCCCGGGTCCGGCTTTTTCGCCGAGCCCGGCATTTTTAACGTGCGTGCGTTTTGTCGCTACAAAATGCCGGCAAAATCACCGGACCGGAGTAATGTGAACCATTTGCGGCCCACTCCGCCGCGCTCGTGCGTGTTTCCCGCCCCGCCGCGCCCGTGCTCTGCTCCCCGCACTTCATTCGGCTCGCATTTTCTGAGTAAAGTAGACGTTTACCATGAACGACATTCAAATAGATACTTTAATAACGCTTGTCCAAGAGAGACCTGTTCTGTGGGACAAGACCGAAGATGTCTATAAAGACAAGAACTTAAAGTTAACAGCATGGCGTGAAGTATATTTAATACTGAAACCAAACTTCGATAAACTAGACGAAAAAGAAAGAAAACAGTACGGTGAGTTTTTTTAAATATTTTTATTGATAAAAATGCATTCACAAAATTTAAGTTATAGCTGCTGATTGCCACGGAACGGAACCAATATCCAAACAAAAATAATTAGTAAATGCTGTCCGTATAGCATTGGCATTAGGCCCACCTTGAGTCGATCCATTTCGATCCACGGGTCTCGTATCTTGTTCTTGGCCATTTTCAATATTTTGGTAACTTTCAAAATTTATACCGTCTTTTTCTCTAACAAAATTATGTAAGACTGTACAACCTTTAATTACTTGAATTGCTGTGTCTACGTTCAGATCTACAGGCCGATGGAGTATTCGCCACTTATTTGCTAGAATACCAAAAGCGCACTCAACGTACCTTCTTGCTCGACTTAATCTATAGTTAAAAATCTTTTTATCATTATTCAAATGTGTACCTCCATACGGACGTAGGAGATTAGGTGTTAAAGCAAAGCCTTCATCGCCAACTAGTATAAACGGTAATTCCTCGTGCATGTTTGTCTGCTTGTCTGGTGTGGTCTAGGCTTTGGTACATTTAAAGCACCATCATTGATCTTTTTCCAAAATGTACTACCCTTTAATATAGTGGAATCGCATTCCTTGCCATACGAGCCCACACTGATAAAAATAAATCGGTACTCTGAATCGACAACTGCCATGGTACTCTGAATCGACAACTGCCATTAATACTAAAGAATAATATTCCTTGTAATTAAAGAACATAGAACCACTCTTGGCTGGCTTCAAAATTCTAATATGTTTGCCGTCTACTGCTCCAATACAGTGAGGAAAGTTGGCTTTTCTTTCGAATCTTAAAGCGATGTCCTCCCATTCTCTCTCAGTATCAGGCAGCTTAAGGAAATCTGTGTGTAGGTTTTCCCAAATGACGTGGCTCATTTCTTTTATTATTTTACTAACTGTCGAAACGCCCACTCTGTATGAGTAATGTATTTCTTTGAATGAACATTCTGAAGCTAAATATCTGAAAAAAAGTACCTTTTTAAACTAAATATTACATAATACTAATAAACAAATTCTATTCTGATATTTATGTATTTCAGGAAAACTGCTTTCAACTAAATGGAATAATGTACGAGATTCGTGACTTAAGACGGTAAAACAAAAAGATGAGTCTAAATCTGGATCTTCGTCCAAAAAACCACGAAATTATTTATATCACGTCTCCGAACCTCGACCGCCTCATGAGTCGGGTTCAAAAAAAGCAAGAACCGAGACTGAAGTAGGCATGGAATCAGATTTTCGTACACCTTTAATTAAAGATAAAAGAACAATTGATAATAAAGAAGTAAATGAGAAGATGTCAAAGTTTTTAGACTCCAGAATGAAGCCAGAAAAAGAAAGCCATCACCTTTCTTTTTTCAAAGGCATAATACCAACATTGGATACTTTAACTATTGAAGAAACTTTAGAATTTCAAGCCAACGTCCTGACAATGTTGCAAAAAATTAAAAGTAGGAATTATGAGAGACCAAATTACGGACATTGGCGTCATTATAATCAGATGACCGGACCAGATCAGTATACTCACTCTGGATACTACACACATCCTAATCAACAGGCGACACCTACGCAAGATCATCATTCTGGATACTCTACACAATATAATAGTAGCAACCAACCAGCAACAACACCTATACCATCAATTTCATCCCAGTCAGCCAATTCAAATCCAGTGAATCCAGTTTCGCCAACAGCATCTAGTACTCATTCCATATACTCCCAAGAGTCAGATTGTTAGATTTTGAAGGGTTTTAAGTTTGAGTACAAATAAAAATTTAAATCAATAATTTGCATTTCTAATTAACCCTTTTCGGGACACAACCATTGATTTTTATCCCATTCCATAGAAATTATCGTCGTACAAATAAATACTTAAATTACTAATTTGCATGTCTAATTAAAAATTAGTGTCAAAAGAATACACTCTTACTTTAAACATAAGGCCAATCTTTGTTCTGGGCAAATTCATTCTCTGAAACTTATATTTCGTGCTCTTATGCCTGGTGAAAGTCGTCCTAGTAAATCGTCAAAAGTGGTTGTTGTCATTCGAAAATAATTGAAGAACTTTGATCCGTCACTTCTCAGTTCACCCATCAAAGTTTCAAATGTCCCAAGTGAAAATCTTTCTCGTTAAGATTAGAGAAATAGCAGACATAGAAACAGCTCGCATTGTTTATTTCAGTTATTTTCACAGCATTATGTCTTACGGTCATTATGGGGTAAAGCGGCTGCTATTCGTAAAGTTTTCGTCTTACAAAAGCGAGCTATCCGATCTATCTACATGTTAAGGTCGAGGTATTCGTTGCGCGAAAAATTTAAAGATATTGGCATTTTAACTGTCCCTTGTCAATACATATTTGAGAATTTAATGTATGCCAAAAAGCATATTGGACAATTTAGTAAAGTTAGTGATAGGCATACTGTCAACACTCGAAATAAGGACAAACTTAACGTACCGAAGTGGAGACTTAATAAAGTAAGTAAGTCCTTTATGGAACTATCCCTCAAAATGTACAACAAACTTCCTTCTGAAATATTGGAATTGCCTGTGGCATCTTTTAAAAAGGCAATTAAAGCCATGCTTTTAAAGAAATCTTATTACAGTGTTCAAGATTTTTTAAACGACAAGAACCCAACGCGCACATGACCGTGTCCGTAAAGCTATAAATCTTCCCTCGTTATTTCCAGGAATAATTGTCTGGTGAGGATTTTTCTTCTCACGTTATGTGATTGATTTTTGTGATGGACAATTTAGTTTAATTATGTCAAACTAGCGTTTGGTTTGGTCGCATAGAAAATCTTTTATAAAGTAAAAATATGACCCAAAATTGTACATACCATATTTTTAAAAAATGTGAATATAAAGAGTTTCTTTGTTGCTTCTTCTCTTTACGAACACCTTCCGAAGCAACGGACTAATGATAAATTTAAATGTTGAGTACACTTAAGTTTATTAAGTTTTTTTACAAGATTTCTTACATTTCTCTTAAGCTTAAGGTACTTTTTTAACTTTCTTGAACCTTTTATGTTCACAATAGGTAGGGGTTTTTCCTCCTTAACTGGAGTAGTTAAGTCTATTGTTGGCATATCAATAATGTTATCATACATTTGCTGCAGAATAATTGAGTTCTCCTCTGATGTCTTACTTCTTAATGTATGTAGTTCTAATTCAGCTCCTGCTAGTTGTGCTTTTAACAATTCTATTTCTTTCAGTGCTACTTCATGACAATCATAACTATCTTGGTGCAAACTAACATCTCTTTGCAGGGCCATCCTTTGAGCTATGCTATCTTGTATGCTCTGCATCCAGGTCAACAAGTTGTTTCCTTAATCAAGAATTGGTTTTAATTAATAATATTGTCCGTAGCTATAATATAATTTACAAATGAAATTTTAAAGAGCGTTCATATTTGTACTAACAATTTTATACGCACGTCAGTACGAACGTATCGTACGGGCTAACTGTCAGGAACGGCCGACGGTCAGGTTAGCCACCAGCCAGTTGAACACAACCTAACTGGCAGAGCTACTAATACTACTTACTACTAATATTTCTGAATGAAATCTGCTTGAGAGTAATGCAGCCGTGATAGCTAGTGGGTAGAACACCGCTTATCGCTCAGACGATGAGGGTTCGAATCCCGGGTTGGGCCTACGCCAATTTGTCTTTTCTTTGTGTAGTAGAGAAAACATCACGTTGAATGAAGCCGTGATTACTGAATTTACTTGGTTGTGTGCCTTTACACAGCGTAGTAGCACAGGTAGTCGTATAAAGCGGCAATCCTATCCTATTTCACTTAGGTACACAACCTTTGCCCCGCAAGGGCGGCCCTCAGCTTCCTGGCACACATATAGTAATAGTAAAACCGCACAGGCCATAGGGCCAGCAGCAACCAATCCTTTCGAATAAAATGTTAATTAGAGCGCCGATGCTGCTTGCTACCCCGTCACGTGTCGGTAAGTAGAAATAGGTTAAGTGCCCAGGCAACTAGTAAGTATACTACGATCATTTCTAACGTAGGACCTCTGTAAATAATATTCAGGGCGTGAAGCTATAATTTTCTACACTAAATGGATTAACTTCGTTCTGCGCCAACTTTGTTAAAACTGGAGCTTGGAACTGTTCCTAATAATTCGGGTTCAGAGTATAGTCAGTTGTTTAAGCTAAAGAACATAGATGGCGGTTGGCGTCGTAGATAAAAAGTTCGGAAGCGCTATTTTATTATTTCATTAGCGCAACAATTGAAATAAAATCCAACAAAACAACGTCAATATATTCAATAGTATATTAAAAACTAGTTAGTAGTAGTGTGATTTTATTTGCAGTGAATCGCCGCACCTGAAATTAGGCTCTTTTTATTTTGCTTAGCTACTATTCTTATCTCTAGCAGTATACTTGTTTGTTAGCGATGTTCGCGACACAGTCTGAAGCTGCAAAAATACTCGATGTCTCTACTAGAGGTAGCTAGCATGGAACTAAGTCGTTTCTTATATAATTTGAATTTTATAATTTCCTGATAAAAGATATCGAATAAGTAGTATCTATAACTCGTACTTCAAGAATACTAATAACCAACAGGTATAAGGAGTATTAATAAATTTAAACTAAGTACAGATCGGCCAAGAGAAGTACCGTGAAACCCACCCCTTTTTATTGATAGACACCATCCGCTTCTCTTCTACAGGCTAACAATCTGGGGTAACCATACTCAGGTATCGAAGTACGGATAAGAATATGTAACAATGCTGACTGCGACATGTAGAGATGAGCGAATCGTATAGTGATGATAATGAAGAGCGATCGCCCCCGGGCGGGAGCCGCCGACCGCCGACCGCCGCTGGTGTGGAATACTCGACGGCGCGCGGAATGCAGCGCGGGGCGCGGGGACGCAGGCGGCCACTGCTGCACGGGCGGCTTCCCGCTGCTGCTCGCCGGCCGCCTGCCGCCAGTTCTACGCCGCGCGCCTCCGAGCATCCTCGTCTTTGCAGCGCAACTCTACCGCCCGCCCCGGCCCCCGCGCGACCCCTCACACTCTGGTGAGTACTGCACGCACGTCATTCTTTTATCACTTACAAAACCAACGCAACGTAGTTAGTTATACGTATTCTTTATTTATACTTAACATCGTGTCCTTGAGTACCAATATGTTTTTAAATATTGTTATCACAATTTCGCGTTAAACTTGTGTTATTATCGCAGACAACGCGCGATGGACGGTGTTGCTGCGATGTAGGTAGGTAGATAGGATCGCTTCTTGGAAGTTATTAGTACTCGACCATTGCACCACATCAATGTCAGCTGAGCGGTTGCATTCTCATTGTATTACGTTGATGATATTGTTTTTAGTTTGTCAAAAGAGTACCTATCTTTTAATACATGCCGGTCATAGCATCGCTTCTGTGACTTATCAGTGTTACATATTTATTATTTGCCGGCACCGCGGGCTCCGGTGAGGTCAGCGGCGCGCGAGGTGCGGTGTAGTGCGCCTTATCACATGGGCCATAGGGTCGGCGAAGTAGTTGTTTGTCGCGGCGCGGGGGGCGGGCGCGGGGGACGTCGCCGCCTCGACCTCGGCTCCGACCAGCCTGTCTGCTCCGCTCTTGTCACTGCCATATATTAGGAGAAGAACGTTTCTAACTGCCTCCACCCTGCTAATGAAATCACCCGTCTGATTAAATCTAGGTACCACCAGACAGTAGCAGAGTAAAGTAGACAATGGTTCTTCTTTCGTCATCGTCGTCGGACTAATTAATGGCTATCATCTCTGGAATATTTAACAAATGATTGTCTATTCGATATGAGGTTGAAGGTGGACACACTGCTCAGTCAATAATTAATTTTAAATTTATATATGGTAATTGAAAATTCAGTGTCAACATTCGTTCTTTACCTAGGTTACATACAGCTTTAAACATTGAGGTGGTTAGAGTTTTCGACTTACCTATATAGGCAGAGGTTACATGTGATGGGTAATAACAAGATTTAGTTCATTATGCTATACATTTCCTATTTAATACGCTAATGCTACTCGATGTCAATCTGTGTGGAAAAATAGCTGCGCTGTCTGTTTCTAGGCAATAAATTTGTTATTTCTTGGGTCTCTTCAATCATATGGTTATGGATTTAGTGACAGTTAACTTCCGAGCTACCACCCAAATATTACAACAAGTAAATTTTTTTGATTGCACTCTATCTCTAAAGGGAGCTTAGAAATTTAATATCTATCTTAGATTTTATTATTAACACACATTGTGTTACTATCCTATTGCTCACCAAATAGGCATTATATTAGAAATCTCTGCCACCGTCTTTCAAACTCAAACATTTCTATCATGCCAATGGGATAGGTATACAAATTTCGCTCTAACTACGTTGCATTAAGGTTCACCGGCTTCGAAAAGGGCGCCGAAGGATATTGTGAAGGGTATATTTAGTATAGAGGAAAGTGAAAGTGGAGGGAGAGTGACGGATCGGAGGGCGGGGGAAGAGGAGGGGTCGTCCCCGCAGGAGTGCTCGACCCGGGAGTAGCAACGAGCATTTTCCCTTATCATGCTATGCTTACTCACTATACATACTAGCATTGCCCTTCAGCTACCGAGGTCGTAAACAACTTGGGATAGGCAGAGCTACTATTTTTTAGAAATATGTTTTTGAAAACTGAATAAACTAAATGGTTTTAATGTCTTATTTGTTTGTTTTGTTTTGCTAAGATGGTTGAATATATCATAAATCTCTCTTAAACGAGTGTTGAGAACAACAGTTGCTTATAAAGATTATCGGCGACAATTTTCCTATCACGTTTATATTGTTGCGTTATTATGAATTTTACCTCTCCAAACTATCAGGATAAAACTATACATATATTTGTGATGTTTCCCTCCAGTTACTCTATTTTCTGTGCTTCTAGCACTTATCTATCACGAATGTTTTTTTTTTATGTTCTGGTTGCTGACATTTCCAGTTAGCATTACCATCCTTCTTTCAGTCTTCAACTGAAGGATAAAATATAAAACAACATTTTCAATCTCTTGTACTATTTCGTAATTAACATTGCGCAACATTTTCAATGTCGTCGCCGTTTTTTCAACTCAACTAAATTTTGCCAATGGTTTCCACGTGATAAGCAGTAGTGCACCATTTCTATAAACTCCGGCTTTAAAAATAATCCGGTAACGATGACGCAAACGCTGTTAGCAACATACAGGCTGTGCTAGCTTGGTTGGTTTCGTGGAGCTTCAACGTTGTCAGGGCGTGGTGGCAGCTGCAATGCAGCTGGCGAGCGCTCACTTGCTTTGCTCATTTTGCTAAACAAACTTGCAGAGCACCGAATGCACGCACCGCAGTATCTATAGCTATACGTGCGGTGCTTGTCTGTGTGGGAAGACTGCCAGGTCTTCACGGTCGCTGCCCCGTGTTCCAACCAACTTGTAACCTTGTAGCACCATTATGTTGCCAGTTATTTAACTTGGGCTGAGGCCCGCAACGCAGATGTGCAATGCGACGCGGGTTTTCAATTTTTGAGAACCAATGATACGTGAATTTGTTGATCGAAATGTGTGGGCTATAGCTTTAGCTGTAGTTTCACTTTTTAGCTTATTCAATATATTTTCGGCCTCTCGATCATTTGATGGACTAATTCGAATGAATCTACGAAGCTTTTTAAAAATTAAGATATTTCATTCTAATGAGTAGGTAATTGTAATAAACCTGTGCAAGCCCGATTTAAAAGCAGTCGTTAAAATATAAATTAATATATTCACTCTTTTCTGCCCTCAATTATTATGTCGCTATAGTGCTAGCTACTTACTCATACATAAGAGAGTAACAAACATTCCTTAACCAAAATTAAAAGACTATTAATAATAGATTATTACAACACATAGTAAGTATGCACGAAAAAAACTATCCTAGCGAAATTAACATCTATATTTTGCTTATCATGTTTTCAGCAATTCTTCATACTTAAATCAAATAAAATATGTACAAACAACCGTATACCTGTATTCACTCTGCCCATTGAACAAAACTATTTTCAATTTCATTGCCTCGTTCAGCAGACATTATTCGAGAACAGTCACGCTAGGGTGACGTATGACCACATATACAAACAACAGAGATGACTGAAAGACTCAAACCTACTACCAATTACCAATACTTCTGAACATCACGTGACATTGTTATCTGGTTTTCAGAGTACCCACGGTTTGCTTGGACAGTGTACTCTCGTTAAAGGTGGCAGGCCTATCGCCGTTTTGTATGAATACACTGTCACAAACGTCACACCTCACGATGTTTTCCCCCACCGATTTCTCCCGAGATTTGAACTCACGCCTGTCTGTTTTTTGACGGGCAAGTTATTCCTCTAAGTTATACTCTACCTATTCGACTATCGTAGTTATAAACAACACAGATGAATAAATACCATAACCATTACATAATTTGCTTGACCTCTCCGAAATTGGATTCAGTGAACCCCATATTAAAGGCTCTCTGTCTCATTATGCGCCTCTACAGTTCATTTTGAGACCTCAGACACGCTACATACATACATACATATACTCACGGCTATTGATCCCTTGAAGGGGTAGCCAGAGCTAGGGAATTAAAAATTCCTCAGCCACTTTTGGAAAGTTGTGTGGGGAAAAGATGGTGAAATAAAGGTTGTTGGTGATGGGTCTCCAACCGCATCTACCAAAAATCCCTAAAAGCCCCAATACCGTTAGGCCGGGACTCCACCAAAGCAGAGATGTGTGCGGTGTGCTGTGTGCTGTGCGAGAAGAGATGTTTTTCAGCTCGCGGGACTCCACCAAAGCGGAGATGTGTGCGGTGTGCTGTGCGAGAAGAGATCTCTCGTCTCCACTGAGCGTCGTCCGCGCACAGCTCACATCTCCGCTTCCATCGCGACATACAAATATTACACATCTCCGCACAGCGATCCCCACTGAAGCTGAGCGGAGAGGAGACGTGTCAATAACTCAATTCTATTGGTTGTTTAAAAAAAATTTCCTCTCAGCTCGTCTCGTCTCCGCTTTGGTGGAGTCCCGGCCTTAGTCTCCTCTTACGTACACCCACCGGAAGAAATGGGGTAGTGCTATTCTAAGCCGACACTACACAGCAATAAATAACCGTTAAATAACATGATAAATTAACCACACATAGGACTTTAGAAAAGACAAATAGGTGTATCCCCTATCATTATCATTTTGAGACCTCAGACACGCTGAAAATCGAAAATCGAAGACTCCCTAGCTACATTCGCAGTCTTTAATTGTTTCCCGCATTTTTAGCCTATTAAACCTTATTGTTAATCAGAACCATACTTGATTCTGTCTATTTATTTAGGAAATTTATTTTGAATTAATATCAAAGGCAGGTGTCCGAAGTATGAAGAATAAAAGAGCATGTATGAAAAGAGGATGTGAACGAAGCTAGAGAGGTTTGCCAGGATCGTACCAAGTGGCGATCAATAATCTCAGCCTATCCCAATGGGAACTAACGGCGTGAGTTTTACCATTTCAAGTTATGTGTCTGTCTAAACTGAAAAAAAATATTTTTAGGTATTGATTTTGGCACCATTACCTAGAAAGGCGAGGAAACTTGTAGGTTCTTTGAGTGGGTTTGGGAAGCCCTGAAAATAAAGTTAGTATAAGAACTTCATCAACGTACGTATTGTATTACATAATATTCGCGGTCGTGTAGTGTCGGTCTAGAATAGCGTTACCATCTATATATGTCTATGTCCACCTATATAAAATTATTAAAAATACTACAGTATTTTTCTGCGTAGAGTCGGATAAGAATAGCGCTAACCCATTTTTTCGCCGCGGGTGTCGTAAGAGGCGTCGAAGGATATTGGGGATATTTAAGTGATTGTTAGATAGTGATACTGGACACCCATTATCACCCATCCATTTATTTTAAAATCCTTCGCGGAACAACTTCCAAGTGGCTGAGGAATCACCGAAGCCCTGGCTACCCTATTTTGTAATTTATAGACGCGAGTATATCGAATGTCATAGTCATAGATATTGATAGTGTAAGAAGCACGTGTTCGAATTCGATATCGGGCTTATAGCTGTCTTTGTTGTGTCACACCCGTAGTTCATTTAGTAGGGTTGTCAACAACGTGGAAAAATATAGAAAGCTCTGCAACAGCGCAGCGTTCAGTAAATTACCCCAAATATGAAAAACACTTATGTTAATTGATTTATAATAATAATAATAACACGTTTATTTCAGATAAGTCACATAAAATTCAAAACAATTAAATTAATAATAGATAGAGAATTTTTATCGTATTGGAATCAAAAGCTTCACCACCACAAAATTACAAAAAATCTTGAATTTCAATCTTGAAAATCAATAATTTCTGCCTACACCGTAAGGAAAACCATCACAATACAACAAATTATCACTATAATATCGGCAACAAGAGTCACAACTGCCTTGTTATTTCGTCGTCTTCATTATTATGGTAATGTATTGTTGATCGGTCGCCTTGCCGCGGGCGAGCTGCGTGCAGATAACGTTATCGAGATAGCCTTGAGGAAAGATGCTGTGAAGCATTGGCTAGTGCAAAACAACGCAAATATTCTTAGTCAACAACTACTGGTGGTTGTAATACTGTAATAGAAAAAAAATTGCGCTATCACTGGGATGTTGAAGAATAAAGACTAGCGCGTATGATGACCAGGCAAATTGTGTCCAAAGGTCCAATATCCACTCAATTTTGACTACTTTATATCTTAGTTTTTTTTTATAAATGATTCGATCTTTATATTTTTACACCATTACCAGTCTCTGCAAGCTTACTAAAGACGTTAAGGGTCACTATACACTTGTCGGCTTGAAGCTGCCAATCTTTACCGCCTTAAGCTACGATAGTGTAGCTATACTATAAACATTAGTCTCCTATGTACAGCCATACAGGGACCGCTCGAGATTTCGAACCACTTCAAGCAGTTGGCAGCCCGGCAATCTATGGTAATATAAAGCCGTTGAAAAGCTGAACCTTTATTTCAAACACTGGGAAGCTACTTGAGCTACCCGTGTAGTGCGGTTCTAACATCCCATTTACTATCCTACAAACCAAAATTCATTTACACCAAATTATCAAAGAAGTTGATTGTTTCTCGTTATTTATTGTTCACTTTCAGCTTACAGACAAATATTCTCGTCACAATTTTGGCACCGTTTGCTATGACTGTACAGTACTGCTAGGTGAAGTGCGCTTTGTTCCCTTCCATTACATGAAAGAGGGTCGTGTCGTGTCCAGAGGGACGATCAAAGCGTATACCAAGCGTTTTTTAAATCACCTATTGTACTTGCAGTTCAAAAAGTATCTAAAAAACTAATATCCGTATTCCGAAATAATTTTCCAAATGCATTTACAAAGCTTTTGGGACTTAGGCTGTCCCTCATAAAGAATTGTTAATCAGTGTAGCACATACTTGCCAACACTTTTTGTTCCATCTGAAGAACAATACATAACATACGTACGTGTGATCTAATGCCACATTATCTAGACAATTAGTAAACCAATTGAATCGTGCTATCGTCCTTTGCCACGGTCAATCAAAGTCAAGTAATGGGGCGACGAAACAATATACAACTTAGAAGTCTTGAGCAATGCAGGTAGGTATAAAATAGTTAAATGTGGATGGCTTTAAATCTGACTACGGTCGGTTCAGGCTAGCGCAAATATCAGCTTTCGATTCAGTATTTGTCTACATCTAATATTCTCACCGACTTTCGGCATTATTATCTATTTTCCTTCCTATATATTCACGGCTTCAATAAGGAACAACCAGAAATTCAAAATCAATAAGTTCTTATTCAATTTAGGAGGTTAAAATTTCGCTTATCGCATAATATTTTTTAAAGCTTTAATTTAACTTTTTTCGGGTGGAATTTTTGAAGCAGTTAAAGATGTTTATTTTCAATGAATGTCGTTAATTTTATTTTCTTAGATTTCAAATACATTGGTAAAAATTTCAAATTCTTTCAAAATCTGTTGATGAGTTGTTTGTTATTGTTACATAGACAGGCACAGCATGCGAATTCCATTACTTCAATGTATAAAGATAACAGAACCGCCTCTAACCATATTTTATAATTCTGTTTAATTATTACCACTAGTGCCCCAATTAAACATTGCGTTGCGACTTCTATTTGCTTACTGCGCAAAGCTTCTACTAGTAACTGCAGCTCTTGTGACGAAAACTCACAAGGAGTATAGTTTAAATGACCGACGAGCTTATAGGCGAAGAAAACAATTCAAAAATTACAGTCAATATCGTCCATAAATATTCGTAAGGATGAAAATTAACGCTTGTCCGTCTAACATTATTCATTTACGTTTGTTGACACTAATCCAGGCCACCTTGCGACTCTCTTCCCAGTATCATGTTGTGTCATCCTACGTCTGTTTAGCGCCTTATGGCAAGTATAAATAGTGTTATTCGTGAAAAGTGTGGTGTGGAAGATGATATTGTAAGAAAGATAGAAAAAGGAATGTTGAGATGGTTTGGGCACATAGAGAGCTAGTGTGGATGGTAATGTCAGTAGAGGACGACCACGGAGAACACACTTCGACCAAATTGAGAGTGTGCTCAAAAAGGCTGGCGTCCGAAGTATGAAGAATAAAAGAGCATGTATGAAAAGATTGATGGATGTGAACGAAGCTAGAGAGGTTTGTCAGGATCGTACGAAGTGGCGATCAATAGTCTCTGCCTACCCCAATGGGAACTAATGGCGTGAGTATATGTATGTATGTATGTATGTATAAATTACAATCCGATTTTGTTCCAAACAATATCAGACGACTGAATCGGCTGAAAACTAGGAAGCCCGAACATGTCTCTGAAAATGTTATACAGAAAATCCAAAGGTAGAGTTATAGCATCTACGGCGTATATGCTTCGAACTGTGTCGGTACGCATATAACAAGTATAGGAGGCCACCGCTGTGCTAGCTGCCTACTCGCTAGATAGGTACTCGCAACCATGTCGTGTTAAACAGTTTGTCTCGATTACACCCAGTACCGTGCGCACTCATCTGTTATGTCACTCATTAAGATTGCTTAAATGTGTCATCTTTGTTCTGTTAGAACTCGACCCTTTTGACATTTGTAGAGCGATAGAAAAGTCTTCAGTGTACTATACAATACGGAATTTGTGTTGCTATGCTATTGAAAATGATGTTTTGATCTCTTCTTTACTACTATCATTACAGATTCAATCGTTCTTTTGTAATAACACAAGCTGTCACGTGTTGTTAATGAAGTGTTACGAACGAAAACTAGGAAGCTAGAACGTAGCCTGAAAATGTTATATAACATTCGCCTTTTGTAGAATGAAAGAAGGGAAGGATGAGCCTGTCTAAACCTATATTTAATATTCATAATTTTACTTTCGGCTGAGCCAAAATCGTTATCTAATTACTCTCGATGAGATGAGCTAGAGCTAGACTGAATTTCAGGCACTTACTCAACTTTGTTCAAGTACCAATATTGTCAGATCAGATTGTCATATCGCTATGTTAAGATGTCATCTATTGATATCGCGTTGATGGATGCTCGCGAAGCTTTTATGATAGGTGATATACCGACAGCGCGCCGCCTCTACCAACATGTATATAGCAATATACATATGGCTATGTAGAGCACATACTATGTATAGGTAGGTAGTGCGTGGCGTAGGCAGCCACAGCGGTCGTTCGTGTCGAAGCGGGCGGCGGCAGCGGCGGCGGCGGCCGACCCTGATAATCTACTTCAGTTACTTCAACGGCTTCTTGTGCGTTCTTGCGACATTATTGTAAAACCTCTTGCTTCTTCGCCGTAGCAGTTACTTTATTAATCATTTCTTTCATGCTTCTATTTAGACTCTTAGGTTTAAGGGAAGTATATGTGTTTTTTAATGCAATGAAGAAGTAAATTTTTAACTTGTCTTCCGACTACATGAAGACACCCCATGAGCAAGTGTTACAAAACATCTAATTAGCATCTTGTTTTATATGGAATGGATTCATTGGTTGGTCGTTTGTTATGATAACGTTCATTATCTGCCGACGACTGCTCATCGAGCGAGGCTGGTGTTAATGCGCGGTGAGCAATGTACAGCCACTTGTAGCTACATATAGTTGTGTGGTGAGTTGTATTATAGCAATGAGCACATCGTGCAGACTTTATCTTGTACTGCTCGCTAGTGGATGGATGCGAGTGTGATGGGTGCGCGTCGTTATAGCCCGTGTCGCCGTCGGCAGTCGGCACATGTTGGCGAACGTGCAGCGGGGCGCGGGGGCCGGGGGGGGGGCGCCAGGGATGGCATCACGGAGGAGCACACCGACACGCGGCCCACACACACACGTGCACGCTCTCGTTGCCACGACACCCGCGTCCGAAGAGCGTCACTATACCTTATCGCAACCATCGTGCGGCACCGCCCGTACTGCTCAGTACGAATTCCATTTGAGAATGCTTCACTGCTATTGACGACGGTCGGCACCGGGTGCATTCTTTTCAATAGACTTGTTTTGTTCCCGGCAACAACGACCACATACCTGACGTGCCTCTACCTAGTGGTGCCTCAATGTGACTGCGAGGTTGCCATTGCCATCCTTGCAAACATTAATTATATATACGTAAGCCGCGAGACTAATATACCTGCATATTTATTGTAAACATTACAGCATATTTAACATAAACATACAGACAAAATATTACCACTCTGCTTAGTCTCACTCTGAATCATAGTATAGTCATTCGTCGCTTAACATTTAAAAGCTACCCGAGCAACGCTAACTAATCATAAGAACATAGCATTACCGTATTTCAACAGTTAGCTACAAAGTAGTTGGTGTGACATCACGGTGTTCTTGTGGCAACCTCAGTATCGATCGGGGAGGCAGGCGCGGGCCGGCATCCCGTCGTCACCTACATCTATCGCCAGCGAGGCGGCTGGAAACGCGATCTCGTTAAATCCAAGCTAAAAGCCGTCGGGCGGGTGAGGGAAGATGTGCTTAGGAATAGGGTCGAAGCTAACGCCCCTGCCGGGTGTGCGTCGAGGATTGAATGCGGCAGGGAACGGCGGCGGCGGCGGCGGCGGCGCGGCGTGGCGTGCCATCGTACTCGCTATATATAGCGTGTTGGAGTCCGCGCCCGCCGCCGCAGCCACCGCTGCTCACCAACGACCGGTACGCGACGAAAGGTCAATTGACGCACAAATTATTTACGTCGCCAACTCGAGTCTCAGCCAGCGTAGTTACTGTCACACGTTCCTCCATTTCGACCACCACGTTTATTCTTAAATAGATATACAGCGCAAATAACATTTCAATTACTCCTCTGCTATGACGTCATATTGTTTGTTGTTTCCGCAACTAATTATCGCTCGAAGATTATTGTTAATATGTGTATCTGGTTATCATTGTTAACACTCAAAATATGTAGAACCAGTTTGTTCGCCAGAATGGTTTCAGACTGTAGCTTTGGGTTTTAAAGTCGAGCGAGGC
This sequence comes from Bedellia somnulentella, assembly GCA_963576735.1. Lineage (NCBI taxonomy): Eukaryota > Metazoa > Arthropoda > Insecta > Lepidoptera > Bedelliidae > Bedellia > Bedellia somnulentella. The sequence continues at coordinate 14,891,615 of OY755175.1, read as the reverse complement.
CATTTAATCCAGTTGGACGACTAGCGAGATGGTGGTAATGGAGTTTCTGCCAGTCAATATTTAACACTTGAGTCAATGCATATTGCGAGAGCTCTTATTAACATCATGATCGCGTCGCGACCTATCTGATAACTTATATTGTCACGTTCAGTTTCGCATCATACATAGGTACTAACGCTTTCAGCAACTCATTTATATGCATACACCCCTATTGGTTATTATTTCGTACATTTTTTCTCAACAGCGTAATACATCCATGTTTTTTTTGTTGCCCATGATTGTTAACTAGTTTGGACAATTGGTGATACCTGTCTATACACTTTTGTCACATGGATTTTACGAACTTTGATCTAAACACCACTGAATAAGAGCTCGTTTCATGGCCATTGTCAATACTACTTTCGTTATCACTTTCATAATTCGAGAGCTGATTACAAAATATCATGCTTCATAATAAACCTATGCCAATGTCTACTCTCTTGAATTGTCAAAAGTCGTAATTCTGCTCGAAGAAATAATTTTGCTGGATCTCAATATATAATTGAACAAAAAATATATTTTTTCTGAATGAAATCGGAAAAAGGATTGCCTATGTTGTTCAATGATTCTTGGAAAACATCAACTTGATTTGAAATGTTATTATCAAAGCCCCTAAGTAGTAGATAAAGACAGCGTCCTGCAGTCAAATTAGTGGAGTTAGTAAACACGTACCTTTTTATTTCATCCTTCAAAAAGACACGGCAAAAAAATATGTTTTCAAGAAGTACTTACTGAAAACATAGCGGCCAAAGAGATCTAACACGTCTTACAAAGCTTATGAGTCTATCTCTACATACTTCTGTTAGAGATTGAAGCGGAAGCTTTTTTAAATTTGCTTAGATATAAGCGGTGTTTTATTTAAATTTACTAAGATATGATATTTCTATCTACTTTTGCCTACCGCTCCAAAGTGATTGAGACAGCAACGTATCGCTCTACATATAAAATATATGTGCGTATAACGCTTGATCACTCCCAAATGATTGATGAGTCAGTTTCAATAGTCTCTCATTACGTAGAACTTACCTAGATGGTTTCATACTGTTATCACCTTATCACTTATCAGTTATGCTTTATATTGCTTAATTATGCATATATCTATATGCTACTCTTTTTCTTCCTATGTAAAGATTGCAAAGACATCAATATTTTATTACTTGCTTTTTCTTTGTAACAATTTATCGATTCAAGCTTTTATTTGTTGTTTAATTTTGCTCCATCATATGATCAATATTCACGCCATTAATATCGAAAGATGTAAATAGGTAGAACATCATAATTACACAGTGAACCAATAACAACGGCCCTAAGCGGGCAATGATTTTGAATGAAAGTTTGTTGCTGGATTTTATAGTATGAGACTCCATCTCCAGATCTCAACATCAAGGCTAGGCTATTAAACATAGACTAGTTTGACCGATAATGTTACTCTAATTACCACGAAAGAAAGAATTGCACAGGTATATATGTGTTAATTTCTGTTTACAATAAGAGTCATGTCATGACGTTAGCATAGTCTCGTGTTCGAGTGTGCCTCGTTTAAAATTGTCCAAAGCGTTTATCGACTAAAGCACCGTCCTCTGTGGTAAGTCGGCATCCCTGCATCCCCGGGCATCGGTTGCCGCTCTATAAATATACAGCAGGTGCGGCAGGCGAGCCAGGGGCGCGGGGCGCGGGGAGCGGAGCATCCGCCTCTGCAGGGTTTGGCGCGCTCACAGCGGCCAACGGACCTTAGCCGGCAGATCGATTGCGAGGGCGCCCCCTGCGACGCGCCGCCTCCATTGTGCTCGGTCAGCTCGGGACTCGGGATGCCATCCGTCCGCGTGTTTCCTGCCGACCCATTTTATACTTTATCTCTTTCAAAGCGACGTAGATCCTCTTTGCTGACCGGTTACTACTTCAACGCTGTTCGAGGTTAAATGCTATTTTGCGTTCATTTCACGAGTCACGTGCATACGTGAGCATATGATTTAATATTCAAGACTAGGATATCCTGATAATAACAATTCATATAAAAAAGACACGATGCTACTTATGTTAAAAGCCTGTATACGACTAATCGTCTAACCACCGAATCCATTCATTATATTATTATCTAACTGGTATACCTAAATTCCGACCGAACACTGTAAATCGCTTAAACGAGCAAAAATTATTAAGGAATTCCATGTTTTTTTCTTAGTCTTATGTATGAGAGAAGAAACATCGCTTCTTTCATACCCTTGAACTTGAAACAATCTTGACCCGGTGAAATAAATTTGATATACTTTTAAGTCTGTCATATGATAATTTTTACACGCATAGCACTTTTGTAAAAAGAATAAATATTTGAAAATTTTAACCCTTAACTGTATAGTTGTCTGTACCTGTACATTGTTCAGAATGGGTGAAAACGTATAAATGCAATACTTGTTTCAGTAATTTCGTTCTTATAACTCCTTTTAGCATCTGATCATTTTCCTTAAATACAACACTGACTAACTCAGCAAATATGCACTATGGTTGCATAGTTTAGTAGTTCTTAAACTCTTTATCATACAAAAACCAGACCATCATAAAATAAGTTTAATTTGATTGAACAATTAACTGTCTTATCGCTTGAAGTGATCTTCTGCCCAGAAGCAAATGTTTTGCTATACAAATAAGCTGCTAACTTATAAACTTAATTGTCTTATACTGCTTTAATTTAAATTTCAATTTCCATTTATTTATTTATTACTTTATTCATTGAGATAGTTAATTAGTTTACTTTAATCAATGGCTTGCCAATTCACTATTCAGATTCTTTATTAGCAACCACTGTTGTCTGTTACACAAAGTCTTCGATTTGTTAGAGGCATATCGTACGTAGGAAAATAGATTCTTATTCGTCCTTAAAGCTAATAAGCCGAGGCGGTGTTGGACCCTCCGCCACCGCCCGACCCGCCGCGCCCACGCGCCCTTGGGGCAGGCACAGCAGTCGTCATCGCTCGCCGTCGCGCCGCCATCGCCACCGCCGCCGCCGCCGCGACACTCGGCCGGCGACGCTCTCACGCAACGCACACGTGCTCGCTGCAGAGCTCCCGAGCCGCTCCCCCGACTCCCCCGCGTCGCCGCCCCGGTGGCAGCCGCGGCCGACCGCACTGCGACCGGTAATCGCGTTCGCTCCGTAAAGTTTTACCAACGAATATTATTTTGTTGCAGCCCACAACCAAGCTACGGCAGATGTCCTCAGCGTGCTCACTTAGCGACGAGGTCGCAAACGTTGCTCGCTACAACGAAGGCCGCCTGTACGGTGACGTGTCTTCCGAGGCGTCTTCGGACGCTGCGGATGATTTCGAATTGCCCGATACGAAGATAAAGAGAAATTACAGCTGTATGAAGTGTAATTTCTACACGCAAAACCCGCGTGCTTTTCTTCATCATAACAAGAACGTTCATCTAGAACAATTCAGAATATATGACTGCCCAAGCTGCATGTACGCATCGAAACACCAACAAAAACTTGTTAGACACATGAGAATGGTGCACGAAAATGCCGCATCCAATGATGTAGAAAAGGCTAGACCAGACGAATCTATTACGTCAGATATGAACGAAGAGCCAATTAACATTGAAAACATGTTGGAGGAAATCGAGGAGCCGTTAGATGTTGATAATGAGGATTTGATTGAAGAATCATATGAAGACGCTGAAATGGAGTCCGAATGTAATCAACAAACAACGAGCCAACCTCCTGCAGCCTTGGACCAAAATCAAAAGTACTTTTCATGCGTTAAATGTAACTACGTCACGCATATAAAATCGAGATTTAAAAAACATGTAAAATACCACTCTATGCCAATGATTAAATGCACTCTGTGCGATTTCCGAACTCCTTACAAGTGGAACTTGGACCGCCACATGAAGAACCATGGGGGAACTGGAAGTTTCCATTGTTCGATGTGCAACTTTACGGCTGATATCAAGCAGAGCCTGACAGTGCACGAAATGAATCATCACCACACGAGTCCCGCAGGCCAGGCGCAAGCAGGTCAGTCGCGCCGCCGCAACCGAGTCGGCGCCAGCGATCTAAGTCTCACGGACAACGCAGTTCAACACCTCATAACAAAAGAAGAAGAAGGTAGCGGTGACTCCCACTCGTCCTATGTTACAATGGTAAGTCTTCCCCTGTTTGACTGACATGCAACACGAGGGGCCGCCGCCGCCGCCGCTATACCCACGAGAGCGAGGGGACGACGGCGGCGGCGGTCCTAGCTGCGATATGACACCGATCCACTGCGCTTCCCAACAAAATGACCTCATTAATTTAAAATTTAGGTATGTTTTTTATGTTTGTTTTTAGTGACATGACAATGTCACCATACCAATTAGCGGTATATTCGTGTGCTACTACAGCAGTCGTAGAATGTTCGATCGTTTTCTTGTATCATTAAAGATGACTAAGACTGCGAAGGATTTTGAAGTGGTATTGGGCGATCTAATTAGTTACCGATTAGTAATTAATCGTTACTTTAAAACGTGTAAAAAGTTGAGAGTAGATCTATGGCTTTAAACTTCTGACCCACACATCATGTGTAAATTATAGTCAGCATTTTATGTACATTACATATTTTGAGAGTCGCTCTACACGCGATATACAACCAGTAAAATATCTTGGGTATCTCAACTTGACAGTTTTTTACTAATAAATAAAGGAAAGAAAAATTTCGATACAGGCGGGATTCGAACCCGCGACCTCGGGTATACGCCCCCGTCGCTCTTGCCAATTGAGCTACCGTGTCAATGGCTGCTAGCGCGAAATTCTTCTATCCTTTATTTCTTTTACACGTTTTAGTAGTGTTTGCCTTTCCTACCTCCGAATTTTTCACTAATTCGGAAGGCCACTATTGTCTATCTTTTCAGATGGAATGCAAATGTTGAAAACGTCTAACTATCACATAATTTAAATCTTTTTGTTCATGAAAACCTCATGTGGGGATTATTACTAATAAATAAAGAATAAATAAAGGAAAGAAAAATTTCGACACAGGCGGGATTCGAACCCGCGACCTCGGGTATACGCCCCCGTCGCTCTTGCCAATTGAGCTACCGTGTCAATGGCTGCCAGCGCGAAACATGATGATGATGATGATGAACAAAAAGATTTAAATTATGTTGACAGTTTTTTTTTTACAATTCATATGTTTTTTACTTTTGTAGAAGTTGTGAACGGTACAGGGAAAACTTCGCTAGAAAGTTACAATTAACCACTTTATCATTTATCATTTAGGGTCACATACTTTTGTTATAAAATAAGGCTATAACACATACATACATAAACTCACGGCTATAAATCCCTAGAAGGGGTAGCCAGAGCTACGGAATTTAAATTCCTCAGCCACTTTTGGAAAGTTGAGTGGGGAAAAGATGGTACAATAAAGGTTGTTGGTGATGGGTCTCCAACCGCATCGCCCAAAAATCCCTTAAAAACCCCAATACCTCTCGCCGCCTCTTACCTACACCCACCGGAAGAAATGGGGTAGTGCTATTCTAAGCCGGCACTTCGGCAATAACACATCACTGTTAAATATTTATATTTACTGCAGACCTTTCGGAGATAAGAAAGGTTAAGTGAAATTCGCACCATTAGCAAAACTTCTTCTCACATATCTCCTACTACTGATAAATGCATCATGAGACTTTTATCCTGAAAAGTTTCAAGATAAGAAGATAGTGATAGTTTTTCTTGTTATTATCTATTAAAAATATTTCAGTAATGATTACCGTATAACTTCAGCATCACGTAAAACACCTTTCTACATCTTTAATACGGTTACTTATCATTGATATAACTATAAAAGATTACTTTCAGTAATGTGGGTTGATTTTCAAGCAAAGAAAAATATTTTCTTTCTATAACCGAGTAAAAGACAGCTTTAACTTCATTTAACAATTTCATTGCACGTATTAAGTTGTAATAAGTTATATGTCGTAACTTAAATTGTTTCTTACCGACCTACCTAAATTTACTCACGGCTATAAGATCAAAACGGGATAGCCAGAGCTTCAAAACCCACTCATTTTTTATTTTAACGGGAAAAAGTTTGGCAAAAAACGAATATTGGCATCATTGCTGATAGTTTCCGAACATTTTTATCCCCAATTATCATTTATTCCCACGAGAAGAAAGGAATAGGGCTATTCTAAGCCGAGCCGACGGCTACACGGCGCGACTTTATAAATTTGCTCAATCGCACCTTTTAGTAAGTTAACTTGCGTAGTAGTTATTTTAAAATACGAAGTATACTCACGCCATTAGATTCCATCCCAGTGGAGTAGGCACACTGTTGAACGCCGCTTTTTTGGCCCTGGCAAACCTCTCGATCTTCGATTACATTCATCAATCTGTCATATGTGCCCTTTTATGTTTCACATCTCATTTAAAGTCAACAAAACAATCCCTAGTTTTCCGTTGTTGAACAGTATCTTACGGAATATTCAGTATCGCATTTTTTGTGTCAACTTTGAATATTATTACATTATTTCCTCAAAGAAGGTGAGCAAGTACCTACCGTGGGTTTACACATGGGCGATGTGGTTACAAAGTCAACCCTGCATCATCTATCCCTTCACGAACGGCCGTGATTTTATTTAAATGACTCATATTAAGTTTATTCGCATTTCGCATTGACCTAAGACGGGAATCTGACTAGACAATGTTGGTGAATAATCGCGATAAATATGCAAAATTTATTCCCGAAGCGACCCAATATGTTTACAATAGTATTCTTGAACCGTTAACTTACGTATATTCACGACATTAATTCCTTTCGAGTTAGGAAGAGACCGTTGAACCCCGCTAAGTACGATTCTGAGAAAAATCTCTCGTTTCCCTCACACTGATAACTCCTCTTTTTTATTTGAACTTGTTCTATCTAGCCTCTCAAATATCTTACGAACCGTGCTCTACTGACCATACTTTAGCTCTATATGTCGCTTTCGCAGCTAATTTGCTTCATTTGCTCAAATTATATAAACAAATCCTTTTTTCTATACTTTTTACATCTGCTTTCACACCAAATCATTAACGAACGATACTGTCTGTACACCTTATAAACTTTTAAGGGAACTTAAACAATACTGTATTCACTCTTCTTTTCTACTGTTTTGCTATAACCAACCTTCACTATTAGAGTCAACTGGGATATGGTTTTGCTCTAAATTAGACTGTTTAAAAGGTTTGGCTACAGTACAGCTTTCCTTTTTTAACTCCTATTTCAATAGAGAAGATTTAGCTAATATATCGTAGTAAAATTTTATAACATTAATTTTAACTCAGATTAAGTTGTCTTAACATTAGATATCTTCCCAAAATTATGTAACTTAAAAAAGCTGTGTACTGTTGACTTAAATTAGCACTATACTATTTCTTCCGCGGCTTTCGTAAGGGGCGACTTTGGTATGGGGTTTTTTTATTGTAATTGTTGTGCGATACGGTTAGAGACCCGTATTGTCCACTTAACTAACAAATTGGCGAAAAAATTCCAATTTTGAATTTCTGGCTACAACTTTCTATATTTCAATGAATCATCATCATCATCATTCTCCTGCCCTTATCCCACTAGGTGGGGTTCGCAAAACATGTGTTTCTCCTCCATTCGTCTCTGTCATACGCCATTTCGGAGCTTACACCTTTTATTCCCATATCATCGTTCACACAGTTCATCCACACTTTCTTTGGTCTTCCTCTTCCCTTGTATCCATCTACACGCATATTCATTTCAATGAATATGCATGATAAATATGCCTGTATTGACTATGTATCATCACTAGGGTGTACTGACAAAACGGTACCCGTGCAAAGTCTTAGAAGCTGAGATAGTAGATTCCCTCCTGGTTTTCATTAATAGATTCGCAATATTTATGGTGGTACATTATAAACATTCCATAAAAACATTCGAGCCGAATTCTCATAGCTTTTAAGTTTTATATTTTTTCGTAATTTTTAATAAGTACTAGGTCACATATTTTATTTGTTTTTGTTCATTTTTAGGACAATGCTGGCCATGAAGCAGATATCGAATTGATAAGCTGCAACAGTGGATCAAACGATATGACGGAACCAAAGATAGAAGAATCTTCATCAAACTCACAGTCAGAGCAAACCAAATTTTGTAAACAGAACCGTAAACCGAGACCGATTCCACAATTGATACCTTTGAATACATCCACGCCCACAAATAATAAGAATCTAAGTACTGGTGAGCCGCCACTGAAAAAGATGAGAGAAATGCTCAACAACGTCAGTGATAATTCAGACGATCAAACAAACCATAAGATGGAAACTGATCCTAATGATGCTTCCTTAGTTTCTTTTAAAAATAATTTTAATCAAAAGGACCCACAGACAACAAATAAAAAGGAATCGTTTTTCAAAAAGCTAAAACAAGGTTTATTAGCGGAAACCAGCGAGATGATATGTAAAAACTGTGGGTTTGAGAGCAAATGTTTGTCTGAACACTCGGTGCATGAGAAAAACTGCTCATCTTCAGCAAATCGCAATGCACCTACTTCCATTTCTTCATCAGGATCCACGCGTTGCCAAAACTGTAGACACAGATGTAAATCTAGCGCAGACTTATTTGTGCACATGCAGACATGTAAAAGCAACAAATCAGACGAAGTACAGTCTGACGCAAAGGTCGGAAATGACGATCCTATGAATTCTTCCAGTCAGCCACATCCGATGGAGAATGTTGTGTTTGTATGGAATAACATAAACCAAGACTCAAAACAATTTGAGATGCCTTTAGATATTAATATAAATGACGATTCTACATTACCTGATCATAATCAAAGCTTTGATCCTGACAGTATTGAAGAAAATGATGGGCTAAATTTGTCACCCACACAGGCAATTGGTAAAAAAGTATTTAAATGTCCCCACTGTCCATTTTGGGCGACGACCGCATCCAGATTTCATGTCCATATTGTCGGCCATTTGAATAAGAAACCATTTGAATGTTCGCTTTGCAAATATAAGTCTAATTGGAGGTGGGACATCACGAAACATATTAAACTTAAATCTGCTAGAGACCCTGAGCACAATCAAGCTAAAGTGCTTATGACTGACGAGACTGGGAGGCGAAATTATAGTAAATATAACAAATTTTTAGCAATGCCTGTAACAAATGAAAACGGTGAAAATGAATTTCATTATGTTGATCAAGAAGCTGCAACGCAAGATACAGCAGACTTGGACGAAGCAATTCACGACGCTGCCGGTTCCTCAAACGAAAATAGACCGTTTAATCTTCATATTCAAAACACCTTCAATAATGGCGAGAGTAGTGAGCCCCCAAAAGTAAAAAAGACATTATGGAAATGCAAAAAATGCAATTACAAGTAAGTACCTAAAAAAATAGAATATTTTTATATCTCTCGAATTCGGATTTTAAATTATTAGTAGACGATGTGCATATCAATCACTACCGAATATGAGGACGATATGAGGAATTAATGCGCAAATGTGTTATTTGCGCATTAATTCCTCATACCATGAGTTAAGAGTAATGTCACTTCCCTTATGTACTTATTATAGTTGTAACGCACGAGTATGTATGATTGTAAGTGACTTAGTGACTAATAACTTTTGGCAGACTTACTAGCATACTTAGACATTCAATTTATTTTCATCGTGAAAAACCCCACTCTAGAGTTTCTACATAATCAAATGGCGAGGGAAGAACACTATCAAGACTCCAGATAACATTAGCTCTTTTTGTACATAGCAAATATTAAACGCAAATGTAACTTAAAATTTTGTGAAGGTAGTTAGTATTAATAATTTTATAGTACTGTATAATGACAAATAACACCTCAGTCTTCCCGTGACCATGATAACTGAAAAGTTTTCGAAAAGTCGGGCTTTATAAAAATGTAATAACACGCGATTAAAATATCCGAAAATCAATAGTTGTTTCAATTATAATCAAATGACAGTGTATTCGTACAAAACGTAGTAAGGCCTGCCCCCTATCTGGTGAATTCGGTATTAGCAAACCGTGGGTGCTCTTAACACCAGGCGACAAAAATGTCACACGATGAGCAGAAGCATTCCTCAGTACCTCTGCCACACCTTTGGGAATTACAGCGCTTACGTTGAATTGACATGTATTGTGTTAATAACCTATTATATTTTATTTTCAGAGACCCCTCAAAAGATGCTTTACTGGAGCATGTTCGACAGCATTCCAAATCTATGGATGGAAACAATTATGCTCAGAATAAAAAGGTTGAAAACAAGGACCCAGCTGATTTGGCGTATAGATGTGGGCACTGCAATCAACTGTCGAACTGGAAACACGTTATACAGGTAATTTAGAACCTATTCTCAAATAAATATGTGCTATCGAGTATCTACTAATTTTTACATTAAAATAAATAAGTATTGTTGTTCTTAATAAAGTACGGATGCCTCCTGAGGTCATTTATCACATAAATAGAGGCGATCAATAAGTATATACAAAGCGATGTGACTTTATGACAATTATTTCGCAAATCGATACTTTACTTTAACCATCTTGTCCCCATCAACTTCCAAATGTGGATAAAGAGTTTCTAGCTCTGACGCTCTGGCGACCCCTTTTTGGGATTTATGGGCGTGAGTATATGTATGTAAGTATGTTTTGCAATGCATTAACTAAAAAAAAAAAATATCAACTAATAACGTCAAGAATACGAATCGCTACGGGCTGTTTACGGGCTACGGGAGTTGATATTTAATTAATAACCAAGAATGTTAATTCAAGTAATTTATATTAAGCATATGTTTCCTGAATACATCATAAGCTCGAGAGATTTACTTAGATCGTAAAAATTGGCGATCGATAGTCTACATCTATAATGGCGTAAGTATATGTATGTATTGTATAAAATTTAAGACCTAGTTTTAGTTATAAAATGGCAATTAATTAAAAGATATATTACATATATAACTATTTACATTCATCATATTAAGACTTTATACCTATCGGAGTGAGTCAGAACTTTAGACTAACTCACCACTCAAAAATGCTTAGCGGAAATCAATCAATCCAACATCCTGCCACTGAACACAAGACATTGACTCTAATGGAAAAATATTATCTTGCAAAAAATCGGTGAAACCGTTGATTAATATAAACAACACATTAACGTTTGCCAAACTTGCTAGATACTTACCTACTTTTTTTTTCTCTAATTCCAGAGACACTGTCGACTGAAGCATGATGGAATAATCAAAGTCATAGGAGTGGAAAAACCAAAACAAGATTCGAATATGCCATTTGGTGACAGTGATAGCTGTACTAAATGTCCCTTCAGGTCAAACGATAAGAAAATGCTCGTCATGCACATACAACAACACACTCCCTCTGCACAATCTATATTCAAATGTTACTTTTGTCCGTTTTTCGTAAAGAATGAAAACGAATTACATGACCATTTATTACTCCATGGAGTTCATGACCCTGAGGAATACATATCTAAAGTAATGGATGGAAAAGCAGAGCAGTCCATTCCAAAGCGACACAAGTGTACAGACTGCCCTTACGAAACAAACAGCAAATCGCAGTACATGTATCACGAGCAATTTCATCGCGAGTCCACAGACACACCATACAAATGCCCAGAATGCAATTATAGTGTTTCTAAGCGCCATTTACTACACCAACACTTAAAAGTGCATGGAATCTACTCCAAAAAGTTTGAAGGGGATTCCGAAAATGAAGCATCTACTTCTCACACCATTGATATGAGAACAGAAGAAAACTACGACGAGGTACCACACGTTTGGGTCGCAGCTAAGAACGAGTTTCACAAGATGTTCAAGTGTCGGTACTGCTCTTACGTCAACTCCCAAAATTGTAAAATACCAAATCATGAGAAAATTCACTATATATTATCAGAATTTGGTGACATAACTGGATACAAATGCTGGGAATGCAAGTTCACATGTGATAATGCAGTCAGATTATCGGAGCATTCCAAAGTGCATGGAGAACTATACGGTCGAATTTATTGTAGCGTAGATAATAGTGTTTCGGATGAAGAACAAATATTGCATTTAAGAAACATGGTGGAGGAGGAAAAACTAGCCATGATGGATAGTTGCAAAGATGATATGTCAGCAAAAGGCATGGAAGAAGGACGAAGTTTACTGCATTTTTGTTTTAAATGTCCAGCTAGGTATTTTAATGAAACTGACTTAAGAAAACATGACAAGTACCATGATCTCACTTTCCCTTATAAATGCAATAGCTGTGAATTTTCTGTTCCCATTGAAAATCAATTAAGTAACCATATATTTGTACATTCCGATGATTACCAAAACAAGACAAAGATGCTCAAAGCGATTCATGAGACTCATCCGGATCATCGAGAGCCTAAATTAGAACCTTTTGTTTCTCCTGGCATTTCTGAAATTGCTTGGGTCGTTACGAGAAATGGTGAACTAGACTTTCAATCGTTTGCCAAACCACCAAATGAACCAAAACAACCTCTTAAACAATATTCATGCAAAGAATGCCCTGCTAAGTTTTTCAAGACTTCAACACTTAGCTATCATATGGGTTTACATGGTGGTGATGGAGAGCACAAATGTAAGAAGTGTAGTTATTCCGTTAAGAATGTTGGTCACTTAGCTAAACACGAACAGCTTCATGAGAAAGAAAATAAAACGCCAGCATGCGAGTATGATTCTGGTGAGGACTTAGATTTTAAAAATGTTCCTCTATCTGGTACAGACCTATTTCAAAGAAAAACTGAAGCACAAAAGAGAGTAGTAATAGACAAAGACAAGCTAGTGAAACCAAATGATCATTTCCCACCAGTACTCCAGGCAGACCCACAGTTTGGGTATTTGATGCATGGTAATCCGGAGTTCGTTTATCCTACATATTTAAAAAATGGCCGACAAAAAGAAAAGCGATACAAATGTCACAAGTGCCCATCAGCCTTTGAAAAGAGAGAACAATACAAGATACATTTGTCTCTTCACGGATCAAAACAAAGATACAAGTGTGAAATATGTGACTATTCCGTCAAATATTACGCTAACTATGTTCAACATATGCGAAAACACCAAATGAATGACGAAGCATTGGCCGAGCGCAGAAAAGAGAATGGGCAATTGGATGAACCTGAAATCAAAACTACTACACCAGAAGAAGGTGCAAATGAGGTCAAACTAGCCATAAAAACTATACCAAAGGGAGTTGTTAAGAGTGATTTCCAACAGTTTTCGGTTAACGACCAGCAAACATTACGCCTCTTACAAAGAAGACGTTCAATAAATAGCATGACTAAAGACTCCCTCATTTCTGAGCCTCAGCCAACCAAAGATCGTAAACTGCACTCATGTACTTTATGTCCTTATACCAATCAACGTTTAGATGCTTTGAATAACCATTACAGGCGTCACGATAATGTCGACATTAATAATGCCGGCCACAACAAGTGTACGTTTTGTGATCTTGCAGTAGTGCAGTCACACTTTCTGCGCGATCATATCAAATCACATTTCATGTATCAAAAGAATCTTACAGCCCAAGGTTTTTCTGCGAATGAGGGTGTCAAGTTTATAATAAAAAAGTTAGACGAGGATAAAACTCCTGATATAACATTAGAAATTAAAACAAGTGAAGCAGATAGCCTTGTTAATAGTGAGAAAGTTATAGTTCAATTGTCAATTGGTGAAATCTTAGTGGAGTAAATAACAAAACAAATATTGTATTTTTACCTAAACATTGGAAATTATATGGTGTTACAAGCAATACTGTTTATTGCTCCGCCTAATATTGCTTTGTGCACTGAATAATTTTAAGTCAATGCCTCCAGATTTTATAAAATGTTTAAGTTCACCAAAGTTGGACTTGCCATAATAGTTATTAGAAATAAATATTAAAAGATAATTGTTACCGTGTTTCTATAATAGTGCAATGTTCGATTATTTAAAGAGTGTAAAGAAATACAATGTAAAATTTTTTAGTCAATATCTTAAAAATATTTAGCAGGGTAAAATGAGAGCTGGCAGTTACAATATTTTGGTAAAATTGTTCATAGTAAATACAATTATAAACATTTGGTTATGTTTAAAAGTGATTATTTCTGCAACCATATTTTTGAACTGTCATCAAACTAAAAACCTGCATGCCAATACTTATAATAACACAATGATTTCAAATAGGTTTATAAATTAAGCTTAACTATAAGACTTCTGTATGTTAACCGCATATATTTCTTAGGTGATGGAATTAACTATTTACATGGCATTCTGATCTAAGTAGTAAATAGCTGCGTTGTGTTTGTATGTAGACCCTTTTAAAGAAGTTAAATCTTTGGAGTCTGGAAGTTGCGATATCTAGATTCACCTATTGTCCTCTAAGTCCCGCATGCACTAAGCTGAGTCTTATAACTGATTGATACTTCGGTATTATTGTCGGAAGGGTCTGCATAAAAATACATTAAGAGTAGTACTCTGCTTCTAGATTGTATTTCACTGACTGCCTCTCTGCCTCTGGCTTGATTGGAATGCCACCTTAGGATTTGTCAACAACCTGAATATAGTGCCAGTATATAACTTAAGAAAAGACATTCCTGGTTTATAAAATCAGTTATCAATAAATGATAAATCAAAGAAAATTCAATCTTATTCTTTTATTTGATTTTACCTCATGACACATCATATGCTTAAAAAGTTGCATATTTTACAAAATGTGGAACATAAAATAAATAGTTATACCTTTATATCTACTTAAGCAAATTATCAATTAACTCTAAATTATAGTCTTAACTATTTGATTACAAAATCTATGTATCTTATAGTTTTGTAAAACCAAAAGTCCAAAATCAATGACTAAATGCAACTGAATTACAAATACAAGTATACATTACATAAGAAACTTACACACTTGCTTGCAAGAGCATTAGTTACTGTTTAGCAGAACTTCCAACGGTTTCCACATTCATTACACAGGACAAATGTTGTCATAGGTTCATCAGAACTTCTGGTCTGGAGCTGGTTGTATGTGCAATTCTTCTTTTTGCATTTTCCACATTTTAACATCTCTGTTTTTGTTCCTTGCACTGTGGCCAACTGTGCATCATCTATTGCTTCTTTAATAAACTTTTCTCTAAGTTTCTTCATCTCATCACTAGCCATCTCTTCGGGAGTCATTTTAGCAAGCCGTGAGGCTGAGATAACACCATTCAGGAAGTTTGTTCTAAGTGTAGGATTTTTGGGATCTTTCAAATTGGCAACTCTAGAACGAACTCGGTTTTTATATCTCATATCAGTATTCTTAAATTCCATGAAAATACACTCCTCTAGTTCTTCAGCCAATTCTTCTGGTTGGGCACAAGAGTTTGGGTTTTCACCATCAATTTTAAGCGCCTGAGTAAGTAGTTCTCGACACTTGAGGCGCACAGCGTCAGTAGTGTTAGACTGTGGGGGAAAAGAAGCAGGCAATTTCTTATCTTTGTCTTTGTCATCTTTCTTCTCCTTATCCTTGGAATCTTTTTTTGACTTAGATGTATTACCAGATTCTTTTGAAGGTGTAGCAGGAGATGAGAGAAATTTCTTCCAATTTTTTATTAATGTTTTGCACAGGGATATGACCTCTTCATCTTTGCTGGACTTTCGTAGAGCATTCACCGTCATCCCTATTCTTGTTTTTGTCAGAACATCGAGGTTGATAGCCATTGTTTGCAAAGATTTGAGTAATTCCAAAGCTTCTTCTTGACCCTGCAAAACATTTGTAAACAATCAATAAACACATTTTTATTCTGCCTTAATGCAACTAGTGAATTAAAGAAATATTCATATTTATAAATGAAACAAAGGGGACAATCAAAACTAGAGACCAAATAGTACACATTTGATTCAAGACTGAATAATATCGGAGGTACGTAAAATACAATATAATATTCACAAGTATTTTGCTTTTAGAATCAAAAATAGCGCACCAAACCAACTTACAGTGCCGTCTTCTGATGTCATTTTAGTAAGCTTTTTCTGAATTTTCATAACATCTTCCTCGACACTCATTTTGAGGCGGCTTATTATGTTCCCGCGTATAATTTACAAACAATATTGCAGAAATTGGATAAATCGACCACCACACCAAAACTACAACTAACCATAGAGAAAAGATGTCATAGAAATGTCAATTATCCCGGCGTCCATGATGGCGTTGCTTGTGACTGTTCGAAAACAATAATAATTTGTAAGAAAGGAGAGTAATTATTAATATTTACGTAGAGAAAACTATTGTTAGCGTCATTAATATTTTAATACGTCATTTTAGTCATGAGTACGTTATCCGGTCAATATACAGGTGTATTGACCGGTCAATGTTCAAGTATATTGACCGGTCATGAGTCTGGTTCCAACTGTCAGGAAGTCATGAGTATAGTATAGCATTGACATGAGTTCAGTACGTCAACGGAGTGGTCATGAATACAGTTACAGGGAGGGGTAGGGCGCTCTTGTTTTTCGACACCTGACAGACCGGCCAGTCTGTTCGTTCGTCGCAGCCGTGCGAAGTAGACTACTAAGGTTCAAGTGCTAGAATTAATAAGTGAAGAGAGAAAGTGTTAAGTGCCAGTAAAGTTGAAATTAAATAAATAATTTCAAATTATAAGTGCTGTATCATTTCGGACTCCAATAGTTCCGAAGTGGGATTCGAACGACGACGCCCACAAACGTAAGTTCTACATTATTTTCTTTTATCTTATTATTTTCTGTCTTTCCACATTTTTTTTAATTATTTTATTTTTGGAATGTTTATTCTGAAAATTTAACGCTGAAAATTTAGCTTAAAAATAAAAACGAAGCATTTAGTTAAAATACAATAAATGATTTTTTTTTCCTTCATAGTTAAGAAAAAAAAATCAAGTAATTTAAAGGGGCGTTAATTGCGTTTCTTTTTTTATTCTTTTTTTTATTTATTTTTAAAGAGGTCTAATACAGGAATAGATGTATAGAATCAGCTTTAATAAGTCAATTTGTTTAATAATTTAATTAAGTTTATTCTATTAATTTATTTTTTTTATGAATTTTCGGGTCTCTTTGGCTCTGGTTTTAATGATTATGAGTAGTTTATTTATTTTTATGAATATTTATTGTGAGAATTCGAGATGTAGATTATATTTTTTTCTATTATTAATTTTGTAGACCATTGCTACACTAAGTCTTTTTCTCTTTAGTCAATTCTTTAATATGTTTTACAATTCTATAAATATGAAATAGGCATATTGATCTTTTTTTTACAAGTTTGCTTAAATTTAATGAATTTATAGAGCAAATTCACTTATTGTTCTAAATTTATTTAATTATTTTTATTTATTTTATAATGTACATACCCGTACGACTGGGGTTGTATACATCTAGCCGAAGCTACTCTTCGGGGGTGTATGCGATTTGCCGGTGTTCATTTTGCCAGGGCACTTCCTGGGAGTGTGCATAGTCGAGAGTACATATTTAGAGTTATGAACTGATATTTCCTGTCGTTGGGGGCACAGAGCGAGCCGTTCACATATTGAATCGTGTACACCTAGCCGAGGCTACTCTTCGGGGGCAGGGCCGGGTTATGCTTGTCGGGGCCCCTAGGCAATGCTCATCCTGGGGCCCTACTTTCTTCTAATTTTTTCGTTAACACAACAAAATTCAAAATAACGCTGTTTTTTACTAACCTGGGAATATCATATGTATATCATCATATTATTCAATAAAAATGTTGAATCAAATGAACAGAATTTTTATTTATGCATTAAAAAAAGAAACATACATTAAGCTTAAATATTAGCTCTTCTAACTTTGTTTGATACAAAATCGTTCAAGACATCCTGAAAGTTAATTTTTTCCAACACGTCATTTTCAATTGCCATTATAGCCCGTGAATTCAAGCGTTTTTGAGACATAGTTGAACGAAGACTCAATTTCGAAAAGTTTCGTTCACCAGTGGCCAAACACCTACTTGTTTTATTACATTATCCAAGTCTTAGAAGATATTATATAAAATAGCTAGTTATTGTGATTTATTTTTTGTCATTTATCACTTTATCTAAATTGAGTAGGCATTATATATAATGGCTAGACAGTATATAAAATATCCAGATTTATTACTTTGGCTGCAACATTGATATATTTAGTGGTTTTTATCGGTAAATGGGTAAACGGGAGTGAAGGTTTGAGTCTTGGATTGTGGTACAATTGAAAAAGTTGACTTGTTTTAACACTCTTATGATGTATATAGACACGTATGTAAAAAAATCTTTGAGCATGATTTTCACCAAATTCCAGAAGTCTGATTAATTAGAAACTTTGCAAACATATCAAAGACCGTTGCCAATGCGATAATTTCAGAATACTTTTAAATTATCCTTAAAAACATAAACATAAACATAAACGTTCACGCCGTTTTATCCCCGAAGGGGTTGGCAGAGGTACCAATACTCCTGAACTCACATGGCAAACGCCATCTAGTTTCCAGAGAAGGTACCCACGTTTTGCTTAGACAGTGTACTCACGTGATAGGGGGCAGGCCTATCGCCGTTTTGTACGAATACACTGTCACATGACTAAGTACAACTCAGCCATGTGGGTTTCCTCACGATGTTTTCCCTCACCGTTAGCAACCATGATAAATTAACCACACATATGACTTTAGAAAAGACAAATTGGTGTAGGCCCGTCCCAGGATTGGAACTCAAGACCTTCTGTTTTTCGGGCGGGTGTTCTTACCCACTGGACTATCATGTCGCTTAAAAGTCCTTAAAAGGGTCGCCAAAATCTAGAAATGTTTGTTTATTGTGTTTGTAGTGACACCTAGTGAGCAGAATCGAAACTTTAACAAACCATTGATTTATTGATTTGTTTACAGTTGATAGTCGATTTTTCGTTAAGTGTAAAGTACCGTGTAGTGTTGGCTTAGAATAGCACTACCCCATTTCTACCCGTGGGTGATCTTAAGAGGCGACTAAGGGTATAGGGACTTATTAAGTGATTTTTGGGCGGGCGATGTGGTTGGAGACCCGTCACCAAAAACATTTATTATTACCATCTTTTCCCCAATCAACTTCCAAAAGTGGCTAAGGAATTTTTCATTCCAAAGCTCTGGCTACCCCGTTAAGGGATATAGCCGTGACTCACTATATTATATACATACTTGGTAGGTACCAGTATAGTAAGTGTGCATTAACGTCGTAAATTGCTTGCAATTATGTTACTGCGTTATAAACTTTTAAAATGTTATAATGATCATAATAATATATATCTAATACGGAATGCGTTCCGAAATGTACTAAAATAGCGCCAATGTAATTTAAAGCAAATTTTCAAATTATTTTTTTACTATTTAAGAAACATTGCCCATTCTTTTCCCTGTACCACAGGGGCTCCTGAACGTGGCGGGGCCCTTGAACGTGGCGGGGCCCCTAGGCAGTTGCCTATAGTGCCTAATGGATAAAACGGCCCTGTTCGGGGGTGCACGCGGGTCTGTTAGTGTTCACCTTGCCACGGCACTCCTTGGAGATGTGCACTGTATCGTGCGGCTTGCGTTTGCTACTAACAGTTTTATTATGTGCGTAATCGTTAGAAACTTAATAATAGCTCCCATTTATGCTATGCGATTATGTTTTTTTTTTATATATTTGCTGTCTTATGCTTAATTTTTACCCTTCGCAATGATCTGTGTAAAAAAGAAAACTTTGATGAGATACTAAGCTTGGTATTTGAAAGTTTCAGTTGGAGATGGAGCAAAACTATGACCAAGGAGAGCTCGAGATTGCGAGCAGTGGTCATAATCGAGACAATGGGCGTGGCGCGTCCAGATCCAGTAACCAAGGAGAGCCCTCAGGTGAGAGCCATGGTATGGATCGCAATAATGACCCAAGAGTGCCCATGCAAAGGGGCCGGGGTGTGGTTAAAAGTCCAGGAGTACCCGGGAGAGCGGGTCGGGACTTCGATACTATCAGCCAAGGAGTACCTGAAGTGGGTCATGGCTATATTGGAAGTGAACCACCTAGGAGAAGTGTGTCTCCGTCTCCGGTGCTACCGCAACCATCGAAGGGTAATCGCCAAAACATGGGGTGGAATGATGACTTTGTTGGTGAACGTGCAAGCCAGCGTAGACGACGTCGCAGCCCTTCGCCGGAAGACAACCGTGAACATTATCATACTTCTTTTAAGCGTCCTAGATTACCTAACATGGATGTTAATAGTGATGTTTTGGATAAGTTTTTGTCAATCTTACAAAATGTTAGAGGGTTAGATAAGCCTAGACTTACTTTTAATGTTAACGTCATCCCAGAATTCGATCCAATGTTGAAAGACCAAACTGTTTTAACGTGGCTTACTAAGGTCGAAGAGTGTGCTGAAATTTATGGTTGGGACGATAGGGAAACGATTCATTATGCGCTCCCGAAGCTGACCGGGGTGGCAAAGACATGGTACCAAGGTTTGCCATCCTTATTGTTTACTTGGTCCGAATGGAAGAGGAAGCTTATTGAGTCGTTTCCATGTCGTGAGGATTACGCTGAGCTTTTAACAGAAATGTTGTCAAAGAAAGTTAAGTACGGTGAGTCCTTGGAGCACTATTATTACGCAAAGGTCAATTTATTGAACAGATGCAAAATTTATGGCAGGCAGGCAGTAGACTGTATTTTATATGGTATAGAAGATCGTGCGATAAAAGTCGGAGCTCAAGCTGCTCAATTCACCGAACCCGAACAGGTACTAAAATACTTTAGGACGGTAAAGGTAGGGCAAATTAGGGATCGTGACACTCGTAGTGACGAGAGATCGTATAATTCAGCTAAACCCAGTACTTCCCGAGAAAACACAGGATCCTCTGATATAAAGTGTTTTAACTGTAACGAGACTGGGCACCGTAGTTCAAAATGCAGTAAACCGTCTGTCAAATGCTCATATTGTGAGAGAATGGGACAGTTAGTAGAATACTGTTATAAAAAAGGGTTGGTGAAAAATCAGGAAAAGGATCAGGGACAAGGTAAGGATAAGAATGAGAAGCAGGTAGCAGAATTGACTATCGACGATGCAAACAATAAGTACATGATAGATATTAAGGTTAATGGTGCGACAGTAAAATGTCATGTTGACTTAGGGAGCCAGTGCTCTTTGATTAGGACGGATATTGTTAATAATCTCGGACTTAACATTGCACAATCTGAGAAGTTGCCTGTTCTAAGAGGCATTGGTGGTAATATTATTAAACCAGTAGGAATGGTTTCCTGTGCAGTTGAAGTTTAAGATATTAAAGAGGAAATCACCCTTTATGTTGTCGATGACTACGTTATTAATCAGCCCGTTTTGCTAGGACATTCATTCACTGAAATACCTGACATAGTCATTACAAAAACCCCAACTGAGTTAATATTCCAAAGAGTTTCAACTAACAAGGTCCATTTGAAGTCTTCCAAGCTTACTACTATACCCGGTAAATGCTTAATGCCGCTTCCCGTTGTATCATCGTCTTCTGTCACTGGTTCTGTGCTCGTCCATGGCTCACTGCGAGGTCCCAAAGGTAGCGAATATTATCTCATTCCCGGATGCTATGAAATTACTCGTGGTTGTAGCGCTCTTCTTATTTTAAATGTGTCTTTCAAAGACATAATAATTGATAATGGTTTGCTCATAACTCGTGCTATTTACAGACAAGATAGCGATGTTATTTTAAACAGTTGTAGCGTAGTTTTTGACAGTGAAGAAGTTGATAAGTCTATTAATTGCGGAGATAGTCTTAGCGGAGAAGAGCGTCTACAGCTGCAGGGACTGTTGTCGAAGTATGGTGACTGTTTTTCTAA
The DNA here is from genome assembly GCA_963576735.1 of Bedellia somnulentella. Classification (NCBI taxonomy): domain Eukaryota; kingdom Metazoa; phylum Arthropoda; class Insecta; order Lepidoptera; family Bedelliidae; genus Bedellia; species Bedellia somnulentella. The sequence goes on along the minus strand of OY755175.1, from coordinate 14,869,751 downwards.
GGGCCTCGATGATCTTGGTTTTACTAATGCAACCGAGATGGTTATTGAATTAGAGGATTCACAGCCGGTGGTGTACCGACCTTACCGCATGTAGCCGATATTCAGGTAGGCATAAACACGACAGTGCATAAGACAACACAAAAAGCCCATCGGAATTACTTTTTGGATTTAATATTACCAACCGATCGCATGGTATTCTTGGTTCTATCATAAACGACACTCTTAACGTACCGAGTCCAGAAAAGCTACAAGATCTCAGAGAAAAAGCAAAAGAAAAGATCCAAGAACAGCAAGAAAAGGATACAGACAGATTTAACAAAAAAAAAAGAAAACCAGGTAAAGTATATGTAGAAGGTGATCTAGTTAGGGTAGAAAGACAGGTACCCCATGACGGTAAATCTCAAAAACTAGTTAATAAATATCAAGGACCTTATCGCGTAGTAAAAGTGCTCCCTAATGATCTCTATTTGATTGGAGATACGCCATTAACTAGAAAAGGCCGTAGGTACGAAGCTGTAGTTGCGCTGGATAAAATCCAGCCGTGGCTTAATTTTGACAGAAACTTAGAATCAAGTGATGATAGTAATCTTAGTGCTAATGAAGACTGATCTCTCTGTAAGTAACATTAATATAGTCCAACATTAAAATTTGTTCTTATAGTAGGTATAGTTAAAAAAATATATATTGTGAATAGAAAAATGCAATTTAAAATAGACCTTAAATATTAAATAATGTATAAAATAGTAGAAATATTAAAAATAGAATTAAAAGTTATGTAAAATTGTGTGAAAAGTTGTTGTGTAAAAAGTTGTTTAAAATTTGGTTACTCGTATTTTGAGTGTAACAAATAAGTAGAAGTTTTTATTTTAGTTGTATTAATGTTTATTAAAGTTAAAGATTTTTCATAATTGATTTGTACTAAAAATTAATCAGGTTTGTTAATGATTTAATATAATTAATTTATAATTTGATACGATTAATTTCTAATTAAATAAAATTGATTTATAATTTAATATGATTAATCTTTAATTTAATTGGTTTATAATTCAGCAATAAATTATTTTTATTCGTATTTATATTTGTATTTGAATTAAATTGCAAATGTAAAATTATTTTTATTGATTATTTTTTATTGAAATATGTTACAATGTTAATTGATTTTATTGTTATCATCTTACAACATTAATTATTTTTAATTTCTAATACTTAATATTACTTATTATTACGTAATATTACTTTTTATATAATTACCTACTAATACCATAAGTTCAGAAGCGAAGGGTCTCGCTTAAGAACAGGATGGCCGAGCTGTTAGCGTCATTAATATTTTAATACGTCATTTTAGTCATGAGTACGTTATCCGGTCAATATACAGGTGTATTGACCGGTCAATGTTCAAGTATATTGACCGGTCATGAGTCTGGTTCCAACTGTCAGGAAGTCATGAGTATAGTATAGCATTGACATGAGTTCAGTACGTCAACGGAGTGGTCATGAATACAGTTACAGGGAGGGGTAGGGCGCTCTTGTTTTTCGACACCTGACAGGCCGGCCAGTCTGTTCGTCGCAGCCGTGCGAAGTAGACTACTAAGGTTCAAGTGCTAGAATTAATAAGTGAAGAGAGAAAGTGTTAAGTGCCAGTAAAGTTGAAATTAAATAAATAATTTCAAATTATAAGTGCTGTATCATTTCGGACTCCAATACTATCTTAAATAACTCTTATTAGTAGATTCAATCTACACAAAACTTTTTCTTAATCTAATATGTAGGTATTTCGAATAGAGTGATGTCTGATATGAACCTAAGGAGGTTAGTGATACTGTTTCTTGTATTTTTATTGTCCATAGACATAGACATAATCATTCAAGACAAGATACAAGACATACAAGATGATAGCCTCTTAGCCTCGGTTTTATCCGTGAGCTGTTTACTTTGTTTAGCTAAGGTTTAGCTTTATTGCTACAAGCCTACTAGAAAACAATTAATTTACATTTAAGACATAGTTCAGAAAATCCTTGAACTATACTATTGACTGTACTACAATACTCATGAAGTTACTAACTAAACAGGAGAGCGCACTTACAAAAACATGATGCACAATAATGAAATTTACTACCACGCAATAAAGCTTATAATCTTTTGAACACTGTCAAGCAGAGAAATGTCCTAGAACGAGAGCCCGAACTAGAGAAGTGTGTCCCGATTGCCAGTCAAGGTTAAGTTCAAAGAAATACAAATTCAAACTTATTTATAGGTAATATTTTATAAAAAACAGGTTACTAACTATTCCTTTATAATAAATTGTTTTAATTATTATCGTCGTCTATCAACTTAGAGCTAAGGAACTAGTAAACTCCTCAGCCACTTTCGGAAAGTTGAGTGGGGTAAAGATGGTAAAATAAAGGTTATTGGTAATGGGTCTCCAACCGCTTCGCCCAAAAATCTCTTAAAAGCCCCAATACCGTTAGTCGCCTCTTACGTACACCCACCGGCAGAAATGGGGTAGTGCTATTTTAAGCCGACACTGCACAGCAACTAGTTATTAATTAAATGAATATTATATAAATTGTTTTATTAAGACATTTCAATACATAAATAAATTAGCCTGTATGATGTAAAGTTATTTCCCTTATAATGGTTATTTTTTATTTACTGGCAATACTAATATCGATGACAGCGACAGCCCTTACCGGCCAAGAAAAGATTGTGGATCTGTAGATAGACTTGTTTCCGGCGAATAAATGAATAAAAAAAAGGTAAATACGGTGTCCAAAATTTATCATCTTTTTGTGTGTTTCGGAGCTTTCACCATTTAACTAAGAAATAGTTGGCAGAGCAAAATATGGTGAAATTTATTGTGACCGTTCTATTTCAAATAAATAATATAATTGAAATAAGAGGCCGTGTAGTGTCGGCTTAGCATAGCACAAATATTTTTCTACCCGCGCATCTAAAAAAGCAACTTAGGCTTTTGGTTTGGGACTTTTGAAGTTTGCCTTCTTTACCTACCATTCTTTCTCTACTCAACTTCAAAAAGTGTCTGAGGAATTTTTAATTGTCACGCACTGGCTACCCCTTCTTTTATAACATAACATAACATGAACCTTCACATAATTTAATGTTTTTTGACATGAATTCCTCATGTGGGGATTATTACTCTTTCCTTTAATAACATCTTTTATTTATGAACCTTCACGCCGAATATCCCAAAAGGGGTTGGCATACTAATACTTCTGAACATCACGTGACTTTGTCACCTGGTGTTCAGAGTACCCACGTTTTGCATGGACAGTGTACTCTCATGACTAAGTACAATTCAGCCATGTGGGTTTCCTAACGATGTTTTCCCTCACCGTTCACAACCGTGATAAATTAACCTCACATATATCTTTAGAAACGACAAATTGGTGTAGGCCCGACCCGGGTTTCGAACACTAGTCGTTTGCACGATAACCGGTATTCTACCCATTGAGCTATAACGTCGTCTTCGCCTTCTTTCATGATCTACTATTTAAGAATATGAATATGAGTGTTTTTGTAACTTTTAGAGGAACTCTCATTAAACACACCAATAGATTGGTCACCCTACTTAAAACGAGACACAGCCCACTAGTAAGCCATCCTTGTTCAGGACACTTTAGGACGCCAGAGCGCATTCCTGTTCAAATAGGACTTCCATGACAATCCTACTGAACTTAGTGTCACTGTCACTGTGTCCCTACATGATTATGATTTTCGCAAGGAATCTTATGAAAGCTGCATTTACATTGATCCAAGTAATCATTGGGTTTTTGTACTTAACAATTATTTTTTAAAACGACTTTTTCTCTGTATCTTTTAGATTCTCGCCTCTCCCGTGGCCGAAAAAGAAAATTAAAATTTTAATGGGAGAGACGGTACTCCCCGACAAGAGCACAGTCGTTTGGGATCAGGGACTCAGGTTCAAAAACCGACGGACGATCCGAGCCTTATCAAGCAGCACCGCTTTCTGCATTTGTGCTGGAAACGACACGCCACAGAAATCCAACCTCCTAAAGTTGGTCGCGAGGCTGGTTGAAATTAACCCGTTCGCGGACAAAAGAATTGGGATTATTTCTGTCGAAGTCACACCACACCCCACATGCCGGTGATCTCGTGAGCCAGATCGAGATATTTCCGACGCTTCTCGGTTTCGGCTTTCACGAGACCCTCGTCATGAGGGATAGTGACATCCACTAGAAATACCCTCGACTGCGACTGATCCCATACCACGATATCAGGCCTAATCGCTAGAATAGTCCTGTCCGTGATAACGGATCGGTCCCAATAGATTTTGGCACGGTCGTTTGCTAGGATTGGCTCCGGCAGATACTTGTAATACGGCAGCCTCTGTTGCAAGAGTCCATATTTCAGAGCGAGCTCCTGATGTAGGATTTTGGCTGCTTGGTTGTGTCTGTGCAAGTACTCAGTGTTACAAAGAGCCAAACAACCGGAAATAACATGCCTAAGTGACGTAACGTCTACCTAACTACCTAACGACTAACGTCTTTGCCGTCCTTTAGGATGTATTTCCGATAGTTCCGCGTCTTAATAACCTGGTCTTGTATAACATAGACAAAACTTTCGGTTCCCCCAAAGAGATCCCCGAAACGCAGCCAATGCAGGGAGGCTTTATGGTCCACGAAAGGTTCGTGAAGTACCTCGTAAAACCTCCCGAGCAGCTCCTTCTCTTTCCATACGGACTCCCGATCAGAGGTGCTGAGTATCTCCGGGGTTCGCCAATCCGGTGAGGCCAACGATAAGGAAGTCAATCCTTTATCACTAGCGACCACCTCTCCCCGAATACTATCATCCGTTATCATCAAAAAATAGTTTCTGAGGTTGCATACCTCGCGGTTGTGCATGGTTTTGGCACTCAAGAGGCCTCGAACACCACACTTCCGCGGGATATACAATCTCATAACCGACAACCTTTGATGATGCATTCGATGAGAGGTCATCGTCGTGCGGACTCGTCTGTCCATAGCGTCTAGTTCGGACTGAGTCCACCTGAGCACGCCAAACGTATACATCAGTACAGGCATAACCCAGGCTCAATGGCTCGGATTTTATTAACGCCTGAGCAGTAGCTATTAAGCACACTTTTCCCCCTTTTAACACCTTGTTTCACGTTACTAATGACTATTGTTATCTATCACACACAGATTCTGTTTTAGGCCCATCATTCTAAAACTGTTCGAATGCCCAGCAAAAATATAGGGTAGAAGTTAAACCATTCGTTATTGCAGTTTTATATGCACGGGATTAGGTCAATCATTTAGTGTTTAGTAATTCTAGAGAAAATGACGATGACGATAGTTATCATAAATATATATCAGTGGCATTTTTAATATTTGCCCCGTTTCGAAAAGATGCAATGACTTTGTAAAACTTAAACATTAGGGTTTCCTCACGGTATTTTCCCTCCTGTGACGGAATTTACACCTAGTGTTTAGAGTACCGTTTTTTTTATTGGCTAGTGTTCTCAAGTAAAAGGGGGCAGACCTATTGCCGTTTTGTACGAATAACCTTTCATAAGTTAGTATAATTTAGCCATGTGGGTACCAACAAGCCGCGTATAAAATAGCGGATTCAATTCTTAAAAGTAAACATTTAGAAATATTTGAAGCAGTGGCGGCCGAATGCTATTATTAATATTATAAATGAGAAAGTTTAGGTGTTTGGATGTTTATGTGTTTGTGGCAAAAAGGCGCCTCATGTACATAATGTAAATGAATGAAATTTGGCAGATTGTTAGATAACGACCCAAATGAACAAATAGGATATTTTTTAACCCGGAAAATTTTGACCAATAAAATATTGACGCCTGATTCAACTAAGAGTATCGGATAAGCGCCTATAATTTGTCTAAAATTATAGGTAGAAATTTGACATTACGATGCCTGTCGGGTCAGCTAGTAATTACATTCAGTTCTGATCACTCACCGCATCATGCGGCATAGTCGTATACGTATATTTAAATAAACAAAGCAGGCGGCCAAACACATAGGCAATGTTATTAGACCCTATAATGTTATATTAATTTATGTATCTAAATTTGCCTTAGATTTCGACTAATTTGAATACTCATGCGTACGCTCTCTTTTACCGACACCGATATCCGAGTGTTATCAATTACAGTATGCCCGTAACATATCGGGATTTTAAATTAGATAATTATATATAATTTAAGAATATACCTATACAAATATGTTCAGCTTTGTTTTTCATCATACATCACCACTGATATTAAATCGTATTATACGTTCATTAAACCTACATTTCTGTGAAGGGATAAAAAATCAAATTATTGGAATTGAAAAGTCGACCTAGCATCCTAGCAAAGGTTAATTTGAATCAGAAGAAGAGAGAAGGTTAGAATAGAATACCTACTTGGTTCTCTGACAAATTCCTATTATAATATACATAAATAAGTAATATGCTGTGTAGTATCGGCTTAGAATAGCACTACCCCATTTCTTCCGGTGGGTGTACGTAAGAGGCGACTAACGGACTTGGAGCTTTTAAGGGATTTTTGGGCGATGAGGTTGGAGACCCATCACCAACAACCTTTATTTTGCCATCTTTTCCCCACTTAACTTTCCAAAAGTGGCTTAGGAGTTTCTGATTCCTTAGCTCGGGCTACCCCATCTAGGGATTTATAGCCCTTCATAAGCGTGTTTTTCAGTATTTTTTTAACATACATATACTCACGACCATAAATCCCAAAAAGGGGTAGCCAGAGCTTCAGTGCTCGAAACTTTTTAGCCACATTTAGAAGTTTATAGTGGACAAGATGGTAGAAATAAAGTATCGTCTTACGCCTTACGCCTCTTACGACAACCGTGGGTAGGCAGAGGTAGTGACATTCTAAGCCGGCACTGCACGGCTTTTTAAACTATATTTATTTTTCTCTTTTTATTACTGAACTAACTAAAATTATTCATTCCTGATGACATCAATCGGGATAATGAGATAAATCTATGAAATTCTTATATTGTCGCTGATTCTTGATAAGTATACAAAGTTTAAATTAAATCTGTCCGTTGAAAGAGGGTCGAAAGGAGTCGGTTATATACATACAGGTTAAACTAATATAACCGTGTGAATAAACGAGAAAATTACTTGGTTATATCTGTTTTTCCCAAGTGTAAGTAGGAGCAGAACTAAATATTTTTTTTGCATAATTCTGTGGATATTTAAAATGTAATTCTGCTAGGCTAGCACGAGCGGTGTTCAAACTAGTTATCGCGCGGGATAAAGCAGCCATCTCTTAAGCACTTACTTAGTATCGTATACTGCCATCTCATTCTAACCGTTATCGTGTCGATAAAATAGTGCTCGTGCTTGCCCTACTGTTGTCCATATCAATATCGAGCAAAAAAGACTACTGGTATATGGGAGATACCTTAAATTAACTTTTTTTGGTACGGCACCATAGTAATAATTTTATTAAGAACTCTAATTTTTCGTAGAATTTTTTATGTTCTTACTTTGAGAAATGAAGAAATAAACAATTACAGAAACCTTAATGCATTATTTTAAGTTGACTAATGGTAATATATTTTTGTTTTTTTATTTGTTTTTATCAATCAAAGAACAAAATAAAAGTTGTAGGTAATTACTTTGAAAAAATATTCTCGCTTTCGGATTTTTTAACGCTAGATTGGTTCATAACCATAACCATAACAAACAGAAACACAAAATATAACACATATTAAATTAACTACCAGCCTGCTGTTAGTATTTTTATTGTTTTTTCTCTATGTCGCAATTTATAAAAACGTGATAAAATGAAGTTATAATAATGTGTTTAACTTTGTACTCAAAGACACCAACGGATTATATTGTGCGTCGCGTTTTTACCCGTTTGATTATATTGACACACGCATACATACATATACTCACGGCGTATGTCCCATTGGGGTAAGCAGAGACTATCGATCGCCACTTTGTACGATCCTGGCAAACCCCTCTAGCTTCGTTCACATCCATCAATCTTTTCATACATGCTTTTTTATTTGAGGCTTATTTGATTATATTTTATAAAAGTCAAAAAGACCTTAATAGGTACGTAAAAACAATAATGAAGGTAATGGAGCATGCGATACAGGATTATTGCGATGATTGTAGGAATCAAGAGAATTCTATCATAGAAGAGCCATGAAACTATAAATCATGGGAGAGTATCAATCACATGTTATTATGTCGGTTAACTAAAAATTCATAAACTTATGTTACATATGAAACAATGTGATATTGAAAAATTAGGGACTTTGTGCATGACGATTAGACCGTTCGACTAACAACCAGAAAGTCTTAAGTTAGTTTCCCGGGAGATTTTAAATTTTATCATGGTTTCTTAAGATGTGTGACCTAATTTTCCAGGCATTGAGACTTTTTTAGTGTTTTGGGAGGTAATGCCGCTAAGCTCAGCCGTTGTTGGTCCCGGCTAGGCCACTCTGAGGGTCATCTTCCACGGTTATCCTTTCCAGGAGATTGGTGTGAAGTACTCTGACTATTACTAATATCATATATTTTTAGAGAAATTTATTTTGATCGCAATTTAGGAATGATTTTAAGCTGGTACGTAGAAATTTACAAGTGGCATCATTATTTGAAAATAGGTATTAATATGCAAACAATACCATAGTACATTATTGATCATGATGAATTCAACTCCAGCATATCTGCACCACCCATGATCTAGGCGAATGTAGGCGCTATATAAAGTAGCTGCAAACAGGTTGCGTAGTATTATCACAAGAGTCGCCTCGACGCCCGGTGTTGACAAACTTATTCATTAGTGAACGGCGAGACATATTAAAGGTACTTATTTGATTTTTTATTTAAATAGTTTTCGTCGTTTTGAAGTGATTTGAGTAGGTTTTATTTTTACGATTTTATTATTAATATATAGTTCGAGATGCTTACCAGGATACTGCAAAGTGGCAATCGATAGTCTTCCCAATAATCCAATAGGAACTAATGGCGTGAGTCTAAGTTTGTAAAATATTGCGTTTAACATCATGAACTCTACACAATTCTTGGTCTTCCTTTCCTTTGTAAAAACGTAATATTTCAATGTATGCAGCAGCTTCATTTAAGCATTCATCTGTTCATCTTGTGATGATTCTACCCCTATTGTGTTGTTTGGCGAGTGGCTGCCACTAACACCACTCCTCTCAGTAACTGATACCACCATTTCTGATTATAATTATAAAATAATATATAGTACAATAATTGTTAAGGGGTCGAGACTTATAATTTTGGTAGTAATAATTTTCGTAAACATTACTTTTTCGATTATAATTCTGAACTATAAAATACATCTATGAATAACAGCTATAAATCCTCGAAAGGTGGCCATGGCTTGAGAATTTTAAAATCTTTATCAAGTTGTGGAAGCTGACCGGGGAAAAATAGTAAAATAATGGATAAAAGGAATAACATCGCCCAAAGCCCCAAATCTTCCCAAAGTTATTAAATATTTTTTTTATTGTCAAAAAACATGTTTTAATATAGTATTTTCTAAGATTTTCACGATTGCACATTATAATTGAAACAACTATTGATTTTCGGATATTTTTATCGCGTGTTATTTTTATTACCTAGTAGTCTTCCCGTGACCATGATAACTGAAAAGTTTTCGAAACGTCGGGCTTTAAAAATAATGTACGCGATTAAAATATCCGAAAGTCAATAGTTGTTTCAATTATAATGTTTTAATATAATTTGCCCTATAATGGCTTCGTGAAGAGGGTAAACTACAAAATCAAGTCAGTTTTCTATACTTGTTGTAACTTAAAAAAACATAACATAACATAACATAAACGTTCACGCCGAATATCCCCGAAGGGGTTGGCAGAGGTACTAATACTTCTGAACATCACGTGACTTTGTCACCTGGTGTTCAGAGTACCCACGTTTTGCATGGACAGTGTACTCACGTGATAGGGGGCAGGCCTATCGCCGTTTTGTACGAATACACTGTCACATGACTAAGTACAACTCAGCCATGTGGGTTTCCTCACGATGTTTTCCCTCACCGTTAACAACCATGATAAATTAACCACACATATGTCTTTAGAAAAGACAAATTGGTGTAGGCCCGACCCAGGATTGGAACACTAGTCGTTTGCACGATAACCGAGTGTTCTACCCACTGGGCTATCACGGTTGCTTAACTTAAAAAAAATACAGTAATATTGACTTTTTACCTTCCGAGGTATTTCTTTTAAATTTCACAACATGCTTTCGAATAAATAATCTCAGTCAAATATTGATTTAGTTCTTTTTTATAATTATTTACATTCCACATTTCTAGCGCGCACCTTCATCCCTAATCTCTTGAAGGCTAACTTTACTTAGTACACAAATGTTGCAAACCAATATGTGAAGACTGTGTTTGTATAGAACATAACATAACATAATAAATAACATAAACGTTCACGCCGAATATCCCCGAAGGGGTTGGCAGAGGTACTTATACTTCTGAACATCACGTGACTTTGTCACCTGGTGTTCAGAGTACCCACGTTTTGCATGGACAGTGTACTCACGTGATAGGGGGCAGGCCTATCGCCGTTTTGTACGAATACACTGTCACATGACTAAGTACAACTCAGCCATGTGGGTTTCCTCACGATGTTTTCCCTCACCGTTAACAACCATGATAAATTAACCACACATATGTCTTTAGAAAAGACAAATTGGTGTAGGCCCGACCCAGGATTTGAACACTAGTCGTTTGCACGATAACCGAGTGTTCTACCCACTGGGCTATCACGGTTGCTGTATAGAACGTATTTCATAAATTAGACGAAAACTGGTAATATTATATTTCAAAATAAATATTTTTTTAGAAGATCGATGGGTTTAAATTAAGTTTGATGTGTGCACATAAATCTCTTTGTTTACATGAATGCTCCCACAGATTTGTGCAATAACTCGCTCGACTTGTTTATTACGGAATGTCACCGAAATGTATTCGCGAGATCATGTAGATTCAACTGTTGAGGACCCTGACCTCCATTCGTGCTCCTTAAAGCTGTTGGTGGGACGACTTATCCTTTGACTTGGCACTTTACTTCGCAATATAAGATCCAAAACTGACAAAAGCTTCGGGTGATTAGTATTTGCAGTGTAAGGTTGTCTGGGCTTTTTCAGTGTGTTGGATTTAAAATCATTGATCTTATATAGCGTTATTAAAAATGAACTTATTGCACTAATTAAAATAAAATTGAAATAAAACTTATTTAAAAATAAGTCTTTAAATTTTTATTTACCTAGCCAAACCAGTGAGAAAGGTTTTTTTTTCTTTTTTTGACTGACGAATAAAATCCAGTTGATGCGATTTTTAATATGTTTTATGACAGTCATAACTGTTTACTGAGCAATTTGATTTCGTTGAATAAATATATTTTAAGGATGTAAAATCAACTTCTAACAGTTAATGACAGGATAATCAAGGGATGATTGAGTGTTCAATCAGGGAAATTTATGTTTTGTTGTGTCTTACAAATAGTGAGATAATTACGATACATAAAAATAAATTAAATCAATAACGATAAATAAGACACGTATTAGTTTTCATTTTATATTCTTTATTTATTACAATATTTTTGAAAGTTGAAGTAGATCAAGAATTTCTAAATATAACATAACATAACATAAACGTTCACGCCGAATATCCCCGAAGAGGTTGGCAGAGGTACTAATACTTCTGAACATCAAGTGACTTTGTCACCTGGTGTTCAGAGTACCCACGTTTTGCATGGACAGTGTACTCACGTGATAGGGGGCAGGCCTATCGCCGTTTTTTTGTACGAATACACTGTCACATTACTAAGTACAACTCAGCCATGTGGGTTTCCTCACGATGTTTTCCCTCACCGTTAACAACCATGATAAATTAACCACACATATGTCTTTAGAAAAGACAAATTGGTGTAGGCCCGACCCAGGATTTGAACACTAGTCGTTTGCACAATAACCGAGTGTTCTACCCACTGGGCTATCACGGTTCTAAATATAGTATGAATTAAATTCAAAGTCAACACTACACTACTGCTAATTTTGTATTATAGATAAAATAGAATTAAATGCTCAATATCAGAAAGTGTATATGGGTCATCAAATGAAGGTTATACTTAATAATAATAATAAAAAATAAAAAATGATTATTAAAGTAACAAAGACTCACATTAGTGTTAGTAAAGGCTTACATACTATGTTAGGAAAAACATAACTTAATATACACATAATATATTTACAAAGCCCTATCCTTTTTAACACAGGGAGCATGGAGGGCACAACAGTGTCGCATATAAACTTAATATAAGTACTATTTCGGATACGGTGTAATTTCCCTCACATCAATAGCTGAGTTTCCCAATCGATAAATCCATAACCATATAGAGCTCATCCAACCCTGTCGGCCACGATACTTGATAGCCTCCTGTGTCTCAGTAAAGTGACACCTATTAATCTTAATAAACACTTGTACTTGACCGACTCTCTACTTCATTACTTTGAAGTGTAAACAAGTCTATGTTAGCTATATAGAAGCCAACAATATAAATTATAGGTATCTAAATAACTATTTTATTAAATCTTATTATAAAATTTCTTTACTCTATTTATTTCGTAATTATAACCCAGAGCTTATGTTTTTATCTTTATTGCCTGTACAATCGGACACGGAAAGTCTGCCAACCCGCTCGATTTCAGCGGTGGTGGTGGACTCTCCCTGAAAGATACATTATTTACTCACGGCTATACAACCCTAGAAGGATTATAAAAGACTTATGATGATTAAAAAGTGTAAAAGAATGAAGAATTTTACACGAGTAGCCACTTGACATTATAGCTCAATTGGCAGAGCGACGGGGGTGTATACCAGGACGTCGCGGGTTCGATCCCCTTAGTGTCGATTTTTTTCTTTCATTTATTTATTAACCCTAGAAGGGTTTGTCCGAGCTTCGAAACAAGAAATTCCTCAGTAACTTTTGGAAATTAAGTAGGAAAAAGATAGTAAAATAAAGGTTATTGGTGATAGGCCTCCAACCGCATATCCCGAAAATCACAATAGCCTGAGTTTTACGAATACCCACGGGCAGAAATGGGATAGTGTTATTCTCAGCTGACACTACACAGCTAATAAAATTCACTTATAAACCCTCTCTGGAAAATATCATATAATGCCAAAAAGCTAATATTAATAATTAAATTATACAATGCAGAGGCTATCAATCGTATACAACTAAAATTCATTCAGAAAAACTTCATGTGCTTTTAATTTAATGTTTTTTGACATAAATTCCTCATGTGGGGATTATTACTTATAAATAAAAGATGTTATTAAAGGAAAGAAAAATTTCGACACTGTGTAAAAAAGAAACAAAAATAGAGGAATTTCGCGCTGGATGCCAACTGACACTGTAGCTCAGTTGGCAGAGCGACGGGGGCGTATACCCGAAGGTCGCGGGTTCGAACCCCGCCAGTGTTGAAATTTTTCTTTCCTTTAATAACATCTTTTATTCATGTGCTTTTGTCACTCGAATATCCGCTCTTTTCAGAACGCTCTCTATTTCCACAACTTACTTCTTAGTTGTTCTCTTATAAAATAACTATCAACAATCATACTTATTTTAATTCTCCTTTCTTAGGCAACATGATGTTGATGTATGTAACCGTCTGCCTAGCGGCTGTCGCCGCAGTACAAGGGTTCTCTGATGGCGCCCCCGAAGGTGCCTGCGTTGACATGGTTCCCAAACATCCTGTAGCGGCTCAGAAATCAGCAGCTCCTTATGTCATTACCACCAAGAGCAAGGTATGATTTGATTTATTTAAATATCTAAATCGACAGGGTAATTGTCCTATTTTGCATCGAATTAGTTAAAATATAATAAAATCGCGAATTTATTGTTGTATTATTGTAAATTATTAGACGATTTTTTCAAGCTGCCAAGTTTAGCTGGTCAACTAATTAGAAGTTTTTTTTAGTTATACAATGTCAAGGACTGTGATTTTGGAGCTACCCAAAATTACCTTACCACCTTAGATTTTTACCAAAGCTTGTTTGATTGTACCGCTGTAACTTTAACATGTAACTATGTCCCTTCACTCATGCAAGAGACATTTTAGGTTCACAAAATGATGAGACGTATCCATTTACCGTAGGTAGTCAAAGCCGGCACTCCATTAGAGCTGGTGGTGTCGGGCAAAGGAGCCAGCAACACCATCCGCGGTCTGCTGCTGCAGGCGCGCCACAACGGCAAGCCCGTCGGCAAGTTCACCATCCCGCCCAACGACCACTACTCCAAACTGCTCAACTGCGGAGCTCCTGGAGTAAGTTTTTTTTTTCTAAGACATTGTATGACCGTTCTAAAGTGTTAGCAAGGATGTTAATTGAAACGATAGAACCGTATTTGCTCTACACCTAAACGTACGGCTATATGTTTCAAAAAGGATTAGCTAGAGTTTCAGATTTTGAAGTCAATCAGACGGTCTTGGAACTTGAGTAGGGTAATATTCTAAAAAAAATTTGGTCTGTGATGGATCTTTACCAAAGAAAAACTTAAAAAGCTCCAATATGATTAGTGACACATAAGAAGAAGAGGGTTTGTATGATTTTAAGCCGACAATAAACAGTCCTTATTCAACCAAAACAAAAATGGGGGAGGTTATCTGTTCAATTTAATGTTGCTTTTTACTTCTTCAATCTCATTCATACATCGTTCTTACTTTCTTCCGAACTACAATATTTTTTTGGCAACATGTTTTTAGATACCAGGTTCAAGCCTATTGCCGTTTTGTCCGAGTTTTTAGTGTCACAGAACTAAGTATACTTTTATTCGTGTAGTGTAGGATTCCTAAAAATTTTTCCGGCTCCGTTACAACGCATTCATTCATGAATCGCATTTTGTTTAATGCACTGAAGTATAGGTACTGTAGGATTACCAGTAGCTGGTAGTATATCGTTATAATAAATTATTAATCAAGTGTTGATTTGTATAGATTTAAACCTAGTAAAATTTAAAAGTGACATAAAGGTTTCCCGCAAAGAAAACATTACATATTTAGTTTTTTTATTAATTACTCATATATCCTTTAGAAAAGGCAAATTGGAGTAAGCCCGACACGATATCTGAACCCACCACACCTGTCTACATGTTCTACCCTCTGAGCTGTTACGGTTGCTTTTATTATCCCTGTTTCAAATAAGCTCAAAGTCTTTGTTTCCCCAGCCATATAAATAACAAGAGGTTAAAAAAGTACAACCCTAAACCAAAGTACTATGACGAGTAAATTAACACCAATATAACGGATTTTTAATTATCACAGGATTAACATTCTAGTGGTATTTTGATATCCGCGCGAATTTATGTCATAATTGTTTTAACATTTATGAGGAAATCTTTAACTATCATTTACCAAGTGAAGCAGGCAACCCTGACGATTATTTTCGTTTCAATTTATCATACTTCAGTAGAATATATGACAAAGATTTGACTAAATCCTTTCCTCCATTGAAGGTCAATAAGTTATTGTATGTTTGGTTCGCACGAGTTGAAATCCGACGAAAAGTTAATAGTTGGAACTACAATTACTTTTTGTTATTTTTACCTTGATATGCTTTATAATACCACGTTTTTACACTTCCTACGATGTCAACTTCCTTGTTCAAGTTATAAGGCGACAGGCGACGAACTATCTCTTTTTTAGCTGTTACTATTTGGTTGAGCTAATAAGAAATAACTCTTCAGAACACTTACTCATAAAGTTAATTTTATTGGCTTGATTTTAGGCATTTAAAACCGCCTATTACCAAAACTATTAATTTTCATTCATAATAAACACTAGAAGATACTAGAGCGATAATGCAGAAAAATAATACTAGGACTTCAATGCAAATTGCGATTAAAATGAATTGAGCTGAGCAAGTTGAGTAAACCTCAGTCTTGTTACTATCTATTCGGTCTCAAGCTTTAAGCTGCGTTCTAAGTAAAGAAACCATTTTCAATTAACTTCAACGGGAAAATCGTTTTTCGGTGATAACTCCTCAATTGTAGGTTCGATCACAATAGGTGGGGACACTATCTACTAAGGTACTCTGAACAACAGTTAGCAATATCACGCGATGTTCAGAAGTATTAGTTCCTCTGCAAACTCCTTCAGTGATATATACGGCATGAGCGTTTTAGTTTTAGTTTTAGTAATACCAATTTCAAGAGGATTTACCCATCCAATCAAACATAGATAATGCAACATACGAAATAAAAATCTAGTGAGTTATCTTAAATTGAAATTATAAAAGTATTTTTTTTCTACGACACTAAGCAATGTCCACTTGATCACTGTGCCAAATTTGGTTGAAATTGGTCGAGCCGTTCCAGAGGAGCTCGATCACAAAGAAGTGGCCTGACCTCGTATAAGAGTATTATCACTTTTCATTTTCTGTATTTAAAAAAGAATTTGTATTTGTGCTTGGAGTTATTTGTTTAATGTGGTATAAATGAAATCAGTGTTTAACTAATCGAGCATTTCCATACCAAAAATATAAATCTCAGCTAAATTTTTACCAACATTAGCATTCACTACAATGGATAGTTTTATGATGATAAGAAACCATATTAGTCATTGCAAGGCACAGTCCCTCTAAGTCCTTGCCATCAGCTCGGACCGGGATGGAATCCACCTCGATTGTAACGAGTAACTCTGCTCTCTTGTATCATAAAATAAAATAAAAAATATAAAATAAAATAATCATTTATTTCAAAGTAAAAAGATAAATCTTTGTTTTTTGAAAGTCAAATTCCAACTTAATGCTAAGTTTACTTCGGATTCGGAAGGTGTTTTGTTGAGAGAAGAACCCATAAGAAACTCGTCAACACACATCTTTTTTACGTCAAAACATGCGCGACAAAAGCTTTGGAATCAACTGTATACTAGGAATCTGGCTATCAACTAAAGACCAGACGTAGGTAACCCATCCTAATGGCTCCAGATTGCACATGATAACTAAAAATGTCTTGAAATAAATTAGTTGAATATCAAAAATAGGGTATGAGCTGGAAAACAGATTATGATGCAAAAAAAACCTGTTTCTTGCTACAAATATAGTATAAAGAAAAGATAACATAAAAATAACCTGCAGAATATCGAAAATTTTAACTCGGTTGGTAGTATTGAACTAATCCCATGAACCAATTTTGGGGCTTGTTAATCATTTTTTGGGCACTGCGGTTGGAGACCCACGCCACGGTAATATCTTAGTCTTAAATAATTACGGTAGGATGAACTAGTTTAAACCAGGCCAAACCAAAGAGTCCTGATATGAATGTCCTAGTCTAAAAATTCTAGAATAGCTAGAATGCCAAAATTAAACGATTAACTGAATAAAATATTACGTTATTAGAAAGTGTCGGCTTAGAATAGCACTACCCCATTTATTCCCTTGGTAAGAGGTGACTAAGGGTATTTGGGGCTTGACAGGGGATTTTTGGGCGGTGCGGTTGGAGACCCATAACCTTTATTTTACCATCTTTTCCCCACTGAACTCCCAAAAGTGTTTGTAATTCCTTAACTCTTGCTACCTTCTAGGGAATTTTAGCCGTGGTTGAATTAAAAAATAATCATATTTATTTTTATATGGTGTCTTTTGGTATCACTGCCTCTTATACATATAAAAAAATATAATTATATATACGTCGAATTCCAACCAGAAAATAAATATAGCATTTTTGTGTAATTATATAAATGATAATTAAAATCCTGCAATATAGTTTCTGAAGTACATTAACTTTTGAAGAATAACTCTAATGATATATAATGCTCACATCAGCATTGTTAACATCTGTAATCGGTATATCACATTATCTCAAATATTGGCAGGTGGATGAGACTTATCTTAAACTTAAATTTTCTTAGCCTATTTAATTAAGATTTTCAACTGTAGATTTTCTAACTTTAAAGATGTAATTTTCAGATAAAGAAACTTTTTCTTGGTTTCGAACTTCAAACTTATTCCACGTTATCATCCGACAAATCCGACCCTGTGTTCAAATCTCTTCTACGGTGATTATTTGATCCCTAAATTATAGGCTATACGATAGTTTTTTTTATTTATTGGATATATCCCAATCCTTCTGAATGTAAATGTATGTTCCTAATGATGTTTGGGCAAAGAAGGTGTGGTCTGGGATGTGATTTGGAAATCTCGCATGAACAAGTCCTGCAGGATGGTTTATTTACATTCGACACAAATATATTGATTAAGACAACAATAGTTTTGTCCTAAAAGATGCGCATTTATGTCAAAATTTGTTTGTTTGGCCTAGACTAAATTGGTTCATCCCATCTCGCGCTTAGGACGAATTAGTTAACACTAGGCTAATTAATCGTATACTCGAAGAAGAACTAGTTAAGTCTAGGCCTAACTAGTTTGTCCTGAAAAGGGTTTAGCCCGCAATATATACAAATAGGGGTAATGAACTGTATCACAAAAAAGGGACTATAAAGTGAAAATCATAAGTGAAATGAGAATGATACTCAACATTAACTTTTACTGTAATTTGAATTAATATACTGAACTAAAAAATAAATTGTATATAAAAAATATTCAATTTGATTTGTATAAATTATCTATATTTGTACCTTGTCAAGTCAAGATTGCAAATAATAAATTGTATAGAATCATGCATACATTGAATCAGAAATCGTGCTTTATTAATGCCGCAAGATGCAGCCATAAAATTATTCAAAACACAATATGCGAGTTGAATTTCTTAATTTATGAATACGTTCACAGCTGGTAGGTCTATCGTTGCATCACCCAAGGTCTCGCGGTTGAAGAGGTCACTTATATTGCACTGCATTTGTCTTTGGCTATGACAAAGCTGGTTCTTCTAAAGTCATGTTAGCCTTGCTCAGCAGAAACCGAGTGATTGTAAATAAAAAAGGCATGTATTTAACGCGACGACAAATAGATACCATTCCGGGTCGTAAAAAAACTGAAAATAGATAGTAAATAATCTACTTTCGCGACTAATTAGAGGTAGCATCTTAACTAGAAAGCGACGGTTTTTTAACGAGTTTTGAGGTTTAATTTAAATTTTATCTGGCAGTGATTTGCTTTTGTGGCAATTAAATTTCTTCTAAGGCGACAAATTATTGGCGGATAAAAAAGTTAAAATAGGCTTTCATAAATTCTAAAATGGGGTTGTCTATAAACATGACCAAGGTCTGAAATAAATACAAACGAGATCTTAAAAAAATACTTTTGGTTACATTTGTAGGGATTTAAATTAACCAAATTGTGACATGCTATAAATATAATGTTTTTTTCCATTATTTTGCTTTTAATGTTAAAAACTTTGAGTAAATAATTGTAAAATATGATTACCTACGAACCATAGTTTTAATATGTAGTTACAACTTAACCTAACCTAACAGTGCTTCGCGGGGTGCCTATTTCCGCTCTAAGGGACACAAGCTAATCCTAACCTAGCACAAATACGATTGTGGTGATTAATTGTTTTTTAATGCGGGGGGCCGAGCCCCCCGTCCCCCCTCTGATTTCATTCTCTAACTTAATTGCATCTGCCCATTGGCTAGAAACGCTCAACCCCCGCTCCGCTGCCTCCACACTGCTCACACAGGGAGCGCATTCAAGAATTTACGAATCTGCAAACAATATTCTAATATCCAATCCAAATACATTATTATAATACCCATTTCCAGCTTTAAAGCTACCTAAAAATCGCTGCCAGATGTGTATTTTTATAATGAAATCCAATAGTTGCCAGTGAAGAATGTATATTATCCCCTCGGAAAAATTAGTCGCCACATTAGGTTTTATAATAAATAACTTAACCAATTTTATACTGATCCCGCTTGATATATTTGATACCTTATAGTAGCAGCCGTTTTTTTAGTTTTTTGATCCTAGCATTTTGTTGCTTGTATAGTTTAATAGTTGCTAAGATATTTAATCACTGCAAAGTTAGTTTTTTGTGACTTTATAGAAAAGTTGCCTAAAAGGGATTTCAGTTGCCGTGTTAAATATTTGCCAATAAAAAATAAGAATTTAATAATATTGATTCCAATTTCAACAAACAATTATGATGTTAACAATCTTGGAAGCCCAGGGGGATTGAGGACAAGTATGGCTCTCAAAAATATTTATTTTCCAAAGTTATTTGTGCGGTTTATTTACCAAAGTTGATCAACGAAGTCATGGACATGGACTCAGTGGTTTCTATTCATGATAAAGTTATATCTCTGGACTTCTTCCTTTTTTTCAAATTACTAAAGTCTCTAACAGCTCCTCCTTCACATTGCAAAGTTGCATTTATTACTATTTAAGCAACGACATTGTATACAAAATGATAAGAATTTAAATGAAAAACTCGTTTGAAGTCTGCACAATGAACCAGCCCGGCAATTATTTAATTTTGTGGGAAACTATGCATTAAATGGCAATTTGCGTGTCGCAATAAGTATATACTCGATGTTTGTCAATTTGTCTTCGTATAAACAAGGACCTTACCGTCTGAACTCTATACTTCGGAAGCCTTGACCTGAACTGGACATGAGAATATACTTAGTATTATCTTAATCATAGTCTACATTTTAATATCAGGTACCTGTCCGGTTGCATAATACGTTTGGGCTGTTTCAAATACTGGATTGTAAGTTTGTAAGGAATTTATAGTATTAAATCGCACTCTCAGAACGAAAGAGGCTCAACTCAAAAATAGTGATATTGAGTTATATTCATAGAGAGGCTTAAAAAAGTATGTTCTGAAACAAAGGCACTTATTGTTATAGGGTCGGAAAATTCGCTATCCTGTTTTTTTAACAATTAGTGCCTTTGTTTTACTATTTATCGGATTGAGCATACCTTTTTATGTCTCTCTAGGATTGTAACTCAATATCACTATTTTTGAGTTGAGCATATTTTGTTCTGAGAGTGCGAAATTTAAAAGATTAATTTATCAAAAATTTCAACCGCTCAAGCCGCTTACAATTATCAAATTAAAGTTCTTCTTATTTACTTACTAGAACAATTCGGACATAAGACTGTTTAGAGTAGGAAAGTTAGTTTTGATTAACAACCACGATTGATATAAAAAAAATGCTTTACGGAAAAGTCGAGCGTCATATTACTCGTACAAATACTTTTACTACTTTTATAAACAAATCTTATAATTATGTCAAGACAAAAAAGGCAGGATAATAATAATTATCCAATGCACTGGTAATTTAATAACAGGGCTGAATTGCAGAAAACAATAAAAAAACTGTAAATAAATGTCTGTGTCGTGATATGTTTCCAGCTTCCTACTTCCTGTCATGCGTTACCTCTTGCGAATGTTGCAATTGATGGATGTGTCTTTATATTCTTTACTACAAGAATGGACAAGGCCGTGTAGGTCTCGGATATTACTCAACAAACCATACTTAGTTTAGTATATACAATGCATAATAGAGTTAGATGTTACTCTAACTCTATTATGTACTCTATAGTTCATGTACGTAAACATAGAGCCACTTAAACAGCAATATATTATCATGAGGCGTGTGAGAGCTAAAACTTTACTGACGAATATTTTACTCACCTCTGTATAGTAATTTTTATACGCTTCTCTCGCAATGTGTCCTCCCCAACTTGCCATTTGGTCTATGCTAGTTAACAGGGATCTTCAACGAATCTCGTCAATCGATGCGGTTTTGATTATAGCTTTCTTATGAGGCCCTTTAGTAGCTTAAGGTGCCGTTGGTGCAGCGAACAGAGTTTTTGAAACATTATAATGCGTATGTTTATAACAATATGGTTTTGAAAAAAATACATAAAAATTTTGAGGCTTTTCTGCTGTGGAATTGGCGATTCGAAACATGATTAATACATTTTCGCTCGATAGAAAAAAATCGCCAACATACCTCTAATAACACTCTTTAAAATGGTTTTATATTTTATTTATTTTACCTACTTACATATAACTTGCATCATAATTTGAGCATTTGTATTTCTAATAATAATTGGCGATTAGTTTTCTTTTTTAATAAATTCAATAAAACAAATATTTTAAAAACATCGATATTCGCAGTCCTACTCGTGCCCGAGCGCCGCCTGCCGCCCGCTCAGTGCTCGGCGAGCTGCTTTAGGGGATGGACCTATGTCGCGCGCGCCTTGTGTTACAGATCTTACCATTTACGCGCGGGCGGCGCCGTTAGTGTGCGAGTAAACTATCTGTATACGATGTGCGTCAATGTAGGCGTGAGAGTGACCGTGCGTACGGTTAGCATTAGCAAATATAAAAGAATTGATTCAATTCATAGATTGCACTCATTTTTAACCGACTTCAAAAAAAGGAGTGTTCTCAATTCGACCGTATATTATTTTTTTTATGTTTGTTCGCTGATCACTTTGCCATTTATGAACCGATTTTGATTTTTATTATTTATATTTAATTTTTTTAATATTATTGATATTGATTATTATTTTTTCATTGGAAAGAAGATACTCCCGGATTGGTACCATGATGAGGATATCAGGGTCTGATGATGGGATCCTGGAGAAATCGAGGGGAACCCTGAAATTTTATAGGCAAATGTACCGCGTTTTACATATTTTCTGAATTTATATTGGCATTTGCTTCTGAAAATCATATTGTTATGCTGCTGAGCTGATGATGGAAGGTGTGGGTCCTTAATCACTAGGAGTTAGGAAACAGTTCTTCCAACATTCTATATAGATTTATACTCCTCTTCGTAGCTTTTATGAAGAGAAGTACAGGTTCACTTAACATTTCTTTTGTTAAGTTATTGTTACCGAGGAAGTACCATGAGACCAGGATAAATCTGATGATGGCATCCCAGGAAATCGAGGGGACTGTCGAAACTCACAATCATGTGACAGTGTATTTGTTCAAAACGCCGATAGGCCTGACCTGTATAACGTGAGAACACTGTCCAAGCAAATCGTGGGTACTCTGAACAACAGGTGATGTCACGTGATATTCAGAAGTATTACTACCTCTGCTAACCCCTTCGGGGATATTCAGCGTGAACGATTGAGTCGTTCTTGAAATGTAGAATTGTAGACCATCACCTTTTGAGGGATTTCAAGAACAATGTAAAGTTACATATGGTTGAGCCCATTTAATATCGTACAGTAATAGAAATACCGGAAATGCGAAGAATAATACAGTAACCGTCGCTTCCTCATCCGAGAGATGCATCTTTGCCAGGTCTACCCATCTCTAAAACTCGTAAAATAAAATATTTTTTAACAAAAAGAAAACCGACTTCATAGTTGGAAAAACAACCGAAAATAAACAATCTAGTACTAAAAAGTACGAAATAAGTGTTTTAGTTGAATATGATTACTGTGATTAATACCGTAAATATTGATATTTCTTTATTCCACACGCGTCAGTTCAACCTAACTAAATATTAAAATTCTCTTAAATTAATTTTTGAGTCGGTGCCAGTCAAACAAAAGTAAATTCACCCTACTATCTATCTCTGATTATTACAATCTAAACAATATATATCTATCGCCTTACGTTTTAAATGGTAATACGTACAAAAATCAATTTACCCTACAACTACAATGTAGGATACATTGTACATGTATATGAAGTGCGAAATACACACTTATTATTATCAATCATCATTACGCAGGCTGGCACCGGCTCACAAATTAATTTAGGAGAATTTTAATATTTAGGTAGGTTGAACTGACGCGTGTTGAATAAAGAAATTGCTAAGGTATGAATCACAGTACTCATATTCAACTAAAATACTTATTTCGTACTTTTTAGTACTAGATTGTTTATTTTCGGTTGTTTTTCCAACTATGAAGTCGGATTTCTTTTTGTTAAAAAATATTTTATTATATTTTATTGTTTAATTTATTAGGAATGGGAAAAAGAACAAAACCGTTAAAGTAACTTCTAATTTCAATTAATAAAATTAATTAGTTACAGGTGTAAACTGAAAATTATATACATACATATACTCACGGCTATAAATCCCTTAACGGGATAGCCAGAGCTTTGGAATGAGAAATTCCTCAGCCACTTTTGGAAGTTGATTTCGGAAAAGATGGTAATAATATATGATTTCGGTGACGGTTTTCCAACCACATCGCCCAAAAATCACTTAAAAATATACCCCTATAGTCGCCTCTTACGATCACGGGTAGAAATGGGGTAGTGTTATTCTAAGCCGACACGACACGGCAAAAGTTATGAAATTATCACTGTAATAATTTTGTATAAACTGACAGGGGTAGACAGATCTATCGTATCATTACATTTTATATTGTAAACGGCCATGGTAGAAACTATTTTTGAAATTGATAACCTAGGGTAAGCGATACAGTTTTCGTCACCCTGACTGTTATAACCACTCGTAAATATTTTAGAAAGAAAATGTAAATAATCATAAACAAATGTCCGAACCCATACCATAGAAAATATTTGCGAGTGGCTAAAACTGTCGAGTTGACAATAACTGTATTGCTTACCCTACTGTATGTTTTTAAAACGCGCGCACGCGGCGGCGGCGGCGTCGCGTCGCCGCTCGATCGGCGCGCAGGCGCTTCCCCGCGCCCGCGGGGGCAGCACCCCCTGAGATGATATTTTTCGCTGAACCAACTGCGCCTTAACAGGTTGATAATATGTGGTATACTGTATGTTTTAGATGAATGATTTTATTTCAATTCAAGATTCTATACAACCGTGATAGCCCAGTGGGTAGAACACTCGGTTATCGTGTAAACGACTAGTATTCAAATCCTGGGTCGGGCCTACACCAATCTGTCTTTTCTATAGACATATGTGTAGTTAATTTACCATGGTTGTTAACGGTGAGGAAAAACATCGTGAGGAAACCCACATGGCTGAGTTGTACTTAGTCATGTGACAGTGTATTCGTACAAAACGGCGATAGGCCTACCCCCTATCACGTGAGTACACTGTCCATGCAAAACGTGGGTACTCTGAACACCAGGTGACAAAGTCACGTGATGTTCAGAAGTATGAGTACCTCTGCCAACGTTTATGTTATGTTATATGTTACGTTTCTATACTAATGTTTTCTATCCCAAAAAAAAAATATTTTAGCTCTTTACTTATAGTTAAATCCTACATTATTTTAACGTACTTGGCTATACAACAGCTCACTTGCCTTGATAGTCATCTCGATAAAAGAGTTTTTTTTCTAAGCGGTTATCATAATGACGCTCTCTATTTAAAACAAAACACCTAGGAAGCGACGTAAATTCAATTAAATTTTAGCTAAATTTACGTTGATACGTAATACGTAAATAACATTTTTGTTTTAACACTCAATAAAAATATTTGGTTTTGATTTTATGTACACGTACTTTTTAAATACATTTAATATTTCCCCTGAGATACAGGCTTTGCCTAGTTCAGGGATGGACAAACCACTTACCCTAGAATAAGAAATTACACTTAAGATCAAACTTTTGTAATATATGTAAGAACTTCTTGTCAATAAAGAATTATTTATTTATTTATTTATTTATTTACTATATTTTTTATTGTTTTCAGAACGCAGTGACCCACCGAAAGCACAGTGACAAGGCTGACCCGCAAACCCTGGCGTTTATCTGGACCCCACCCGCAGATTTCAACGACGAAGTTAAATTCAGGTATGTGCTAGTAAATAAACTTAATTATTATTCAACTCAACTCAACTCAAACGTTCACGCCGTATATCCTCAAAGGCGTTGGCAGAGGTACTAATACTTCTGAACATCTAGTGACATTGTCACCTGATGACATTATTATAAGCGTCATTATCTCTTTTACACAAGCAAATTAACTTAAGATAATCAGAATCCCTTATTGGTTTTCTATACATTTTAAATGCTACAGAAGGGCAAGCTCGAGCCGTGTTTAAACTAGTTATCGCGTGGGATAAAGCAGCCATCTCTTACGCACTTACTTAGTATCGTATACTGCCATCTCATTCTAACCGTTATCGTGTCGATAAAATTGCGCTCGTGCTTGCCCAGCTGGTATGGTTGACACCTCATCACCAAGGATCTTCATTCTCTTTATTTGTGTTATGAGTTAGGCGTTCTACAAGATGACTGATTGTAATGACGAGATGATTTTAAGTGACTTTTCGCCGAGGCGTAGGCGGTTAGAAACTGCACTTTAAGTGCATCAAATAACAAATGATAAATTAATCTAATTCAAAAGATAATATTGCATAGTTATATAGAAAAGCATTGCACCTCAGCTAGATTCACAAAATTTTCTGGGACAGTTATATATAACAGCCCGGCTAGTATGAGCAGTGTTTAAACTAGTCATCGCGTGGGATAAAGCAGCCATCTCTTACGCACGTAAATAGTATCGTATACTGCCATCTCATTCTAACCGTTATCGTGTCGATAAATTAGCGCTCGTGCTTGTCCTTCAGACCTGTTAGGAATCACATATTAATAAAATGCCATATTTTTACAGAGCCACCGTCGCCCTCAACGGAGCAGTATTCTGGATAGGAGTCGAATCTGCACCCATCAAAGTTTCCCAATAAGCCAAAGGTGTCGAAGAAGCGACGTTTCTAAATATATATAGTTTGCTCATAATTTTATATTTATATAGTTTAATGAATAAAATAGTTTAATAAACATTATAAAACCTAATACAATTTGTTTATCTACTTGCCCTTCTTGTATAAACAAGTGTGAGTGATATAATTGCAAGCACAGCCACCGATCAATTTCTGAAAACCAGCGCTGTTAGCTAGCACCAATGGTGCTGTTTGCAGCAAATGCTGAGACTGTTCCTTTTTGCCGTTTGTTGTTTTATATAGGTTAACATTATATTGTTCAAAGGAGGATGGGCACAAATGTATGGCATCTGGTCCCAGCACCAATCAGGATGAGTGATACGTCGTTGGAAAGGTTATTTTTGTACAATAATCGATCATCATCTCATCCATCGGCTTTCCGCAACTTTCACCAAGTCTTCGGTCCACATATGGGAGGCGTCAGTCGTCCAGATCGAAGCGAAACGAGGCTGTGCGAAGCGAATTGTGAACACTCTATTGTGTTACGTAGCCGTGATTCCAGAAGGGGTAGGCAGAGGTAAGGAATTAGAAATTCCTCAGCCACTTTTGGAAAGATGAGTGGGGAAAAGATGGTAAAATAAAGGGTGTTGGTGATGGCCTCCAACCGCATCACCCGAAAATACTTTAAAAGCCCCAATACCATTAGTCGCCTCTTACATACACCCACCGGAAGAAATGGGGTGGTGCTATTCTAAGCCGACACTACACAGCAAAATTCATCATACAAAATTGGAGCTTGCCATTTTATCTCGCTCTCATGCTACAGGGTCAGAAATTAAAAATAACTTATAGTGATGTTTCATAATTTGACACTTCGCCGCCATGGTTCTTAGTTTTCACCGCCGCTGGATCCGGTACCAACTACCCGGCATCCGGGACTTTTGAAAGGGACACCAATATTTAATACGCTAGCATCTCTTTGAAATTCAGCATCACAATAGAGCTATTAAACGATATGGTGATTTGGTTGATTTCATTGCAGCACTGCATTTAATAATAGTTAGGCATTAAATAAAACAAAATATTTTCTGATAATTTGTATTATAAGATAGCACCTAGTGATTTCAGTGGTCTTTGAGATCCGCATTTAATATACAGTTATTAACACAGTGCAATTCGAAATTCCTATTCAATTCACTCAGTAATAATATCAAATCTTTGATCGCACGTAGAATTATTTCTTTAGTTTTTTTTTATCAGAACCAGAGAAATAAGCATGAAAATCATTAATACAACTTTTCGAAGAAAAAACGTTGTTAAACAATAATTTTAAAAATTAAGTAGTGTAAACAGTAAAGAAGTTTATTTTTATTAAGGGAGTGAAACCATATACACAAGCTGTAAATTTTATACCTTATTTAACTAAAACCGTCGACACCTTTCTACTGTATCGCAGAGCAACCGACTCCGATATACATAAAATATTCTACGTGCGACCAAAACTTGAGTATTTCTCTTACACCATAAAGTTATCAATTCACGACACATATGCTAAAGAACAGTCTATTACCTCATGAATCAATTGATTTCTAATTATAAACTGTTAGAATAATGGACTTAATATTCAAAATGCTTATATAAAACGTTTGTAATACTACTTAGCCACATACTACACAATTAAAATAGACAGTATTGATAAATGTATTACATATAATATTGCACGAAAGCAGCCGGTCGCATTTATATGGTTCATATGGGTTTTTGATTTATTCTGGAGCTTATATCACTCTTATTTGTAGTAGAGTCCAACTATGCTGACACGAGGCAGTGAAACCATTCTATAGTACTAATAAATTGATACACGCTTTTTCATTCTGTCCTTAAATTATAATAATATAAAGTAAATAATAATATATAAAGGTTGGAAAGTGGATGTCTTGACTAAGTACAATATATTATTAGCTGGTACACTGGTACTTAAAAACTGGGATACGACATACATCAGTAGCTCTTACAAAAAGCATTCGTATTAAATATTTAATTAAGGAAATAAAATAAGTTAATAAAAACTAAGTTGGTACTCATTTTATATAAAGACACATAAGAAAATAGCTGATATTGATCCATAGGGCTTATTGCAAATTCTATTGAATAGTTTTTTTTTAATGTCAAAGTAATGCTAAGGAGTAAAATACACATGAATATGTATTAAATTTACCGTAACATGTCATTCCAAAATTTTAACCCGTGAAAATGGACCTCTCAAAGCGTTCGTGAAATAAAAGTAGGTCTACTTACGCCTTGAGTAAATTTTCTCAAAATACTTTTTGGAGTTCATTTTCTCGTTCAGTCAATTACGTAAAATCATAATAAAGTGGAAACATGAAATTCGAAATGAGTTATTTCGGGATGATGGAAAAGGACATGTATGTTTGTATGTAAGGATAAGATGAATGTGAATGAAGCTGCAGAGGGTCGCCAAGATAAGACGAAGTGGCGATTAATAGCGTCTGCCTGCCTAATGGGCGTGAATATATATTGTGTACCTAATGGCTCTTTTAGCAACTGGAGGGAATAATACCCACTTCTTATCTTGGAATCATTGGATTTAAGCATGTCACAATATTCTTAAAATGAAGTATCAGATATTTCTATTTAATATGAAATTATCTGTTTTGCTATTCTAAAGGAAAATCTTATACTAATTCTGGCAGTAAAAAGACAATACACATTAGGCATAAGAATCACATACTATACTATATATGGCGCTTACAAAGTACACATGGAATTCTTAAGAAACACACACATATGAAGACATAATATTAAGTTTCCAGGCCTTTTCTATTAGGCACTATCATACTCATTGTTTGAGGCTACAAACTACTACGAATATTATTAATAGAAAATAACTTCTCATTTAAAATAAATATGTATCATCTAATTATAATATTTTAATATCAGAAATATTTTCTTGACAAATAAATTATACAATGTTCATTGAAAAATAAAATGAATTTATGATAAATATACTGAATACAATAATAACAACAAAATTTAAGACTATGATTAAGAATGTCACAGAAAAATGTGGCAAGACTTGACGTGATATGAAGGATATATGCTTAAGTTAAGAATACTTATGTTTATCCTATATATTTGGTTTCACTTATAAATGCATCTTAACCCTAACAATGGTGTCCAAACTGTTTTTAAAACCATTCATGCATCAATATGTGTATAATAATTTCAGATTAAATTGAAACCTACAAATTCTAAAATATTTTTTCTGAATTATTATATGACACCAATATCTGGATGAAGTAAAAGCATTAGAAAATGTTTCTCTATTAAATTTAAATGGACTGGAAATTTGCTTTTTGGATATCTTTTTGTTGTTTATTTGAAGTCAGAACTCCCATGTTGTTCTACAATAATTATTGAAAGTCTTGATATTACATTTTATAAAAATCACAACACATCTGAATAAGGGTTTCCTAAGGTAATTATTCAGAGAGACAAACAAGGTATCTACCTACTCAATAGTGTAAGGCTCCAATGGATTACACACATAACTGCTAATACTGATAAATAAATTAGAGCCAAATACTTTCTACTGGGACTGAATGAAATAGTTTTGTCGTTTCAATTGTCTATATAAGGAGATATATTTTCCAGCAGCAGATGTCCGTGGAACCACATACTGTTTGCAAAACTGCTTGGGATCCTGTGCTCGCTCCGAAAGCTCTCCACAGTCCAAAGCTTGTAGGAACGCTAGTACAAAAGTGAAACAATTGTGTCTGTCTTCGTTGTACATCTGAGCTTGCCACAATGGGCTAAGACTTACCTGAAAATAAAAAGAGTAACAGTTAACTTTCTTATCTTTTCAGGTCCCTCATTTAAGAATTGCTTTGATTCCTAGACAACTAACTACAGTTCTGTAATCATGTAATTATAATTAAATGTTGAGAGTTGGAGATGCATAAAGTTAGAAGCATTAATATTTTATTTCAAAGTACAACCTATTTAAGTCCACTATCAACAACAAAATGTATTTGTATGATAAAAATAAATATATCTTAGTTTCAGTCTTTGATGATACTAATATCTGTAGGCATTGAACATATAGTCCTATAAATTTATATTTCCTTACTGATAGCTGATAGTTCATTTTATATTTGACTGCAACATTAAAGGGTATGTCTACACAAAAACTTACTTTGATTAGAATGCTATCCCATATCACATTCCATAGTTCATCAAACTCTTCTAGTAAAATACACTGGTCCCATGCTGAACTGGAGTCACAAGGTGACCAGGTCTTTGTCTCGGGGTTCACTCCTTGAATGCCATTTTCACAGAACTCAATCACATTCCCAGAAGAGTTAGTCACCCCTATGTGCAGATCTTTGGAATTGTAGTAATCACTGCAATCACAAATGTATGAATGAGTCATAGGTGAATCTGATTCATTAAGAATAATCTCAGGACAAAGAAAAGTTCAATGCAATGATTGCCATACACTACACCAAGCATATATCCAACCAGATTTGATTTTTATCATATCTTTAAATTGCATCAATAGATAAAGTATAATTAATATAACAAAAAACTTTCCTGTGAAGGTTATTACTGAATTTTGATGAAAACTTGCCTTCATTTTTTTTATTTTGAGTGTGATAAATAAACTAAAAACATTTATGAAATAAAAAAAAGTTATAAGGAAATATTCTTAGCCCTTATTTTACCCCTTTTTTAGAGAGAATATAATTGACTTGTGTAAGTTTAAATTTAGTAGCTTAAGAGTAGCAAGAAGTAGAATTAAAAAGAATACTTTAGGGGTTTTTGTATGAAAAAACTACACCTCAACATTAGTTCCTGACATGACTCATGGTATTTCTTTATACATGAATGTAACTGTACAATTTTCATTTTGTTATCTTTTCCTCACTTCCTTTTTTAAAGTGTTACCAGATTTTTAAGGTTCATACTATGAGTATCTATAAGTATATATTAAAATTACACTTACTTTAAAAAATCACCCTGAGTAGGCTTCATAACTATAGCACGTGGATGCTGGGAAGCTTTCACAAACGGATAAGGGACTCTATAAAAAGCAATATTTAACAATCAGTAAAATTAAATATTTTGTAGAATTTTTTTTTAACAATGATTCATACTATCGATTCTCACCTGAAAGGCAGTAAGTTGTAGTCATATCTATCTAGTTTATTTTGGCACACCGGGCACTTTTCCGGGATGATTGTACAAAACACTTTATGATCACAATGATGGAAACAAAGGATTCCTGGATCCATTTGAGAGAGCTAATTAGTAACAGTAGATATTGAACTGTCTACTGTCGCTATAAACAACTTATTTCTTAATACGTAAACTGAGACTGGGCACTTAAAGTGATCTAATATGGAGAAATAAATAAAAACTTTCTTCTCAACTTTCACTATAATTTCTAAGTACGCTTGCTATTATTAAGAAATGCTCTAAAGCTGAGGTAGATTTGCCCAATAAATTCGAGACATAAAATGATATGAACTGTCAGAAAACCAGCTGTGAACTGACAAGTCTACAGTCAGTGTCAAAAGGTCAATGATCTTTCATTCATGTCAGTTTCAATCACCAACCACAAGACCAATTTATTTCATTCACCATGAAATACTGAAAGAGGAAACGGAAATAATAAGCTGCTACGAGTAGACTAGGTATCCATTATTCTATTAAAGATGAAATATAAACTTATTAACTGTTCGCAGGTCTGACCGCGTAAGGAACACCACACTGCGCTCCTTAACTGGCATTGCTGATGTGGGTGCACAAACCGCCAAGCTAAAGTGGAACTGGGCCGGTCACATAAGTCGTATGCACCCAGACAGATGGGCGAAGATCGCCACAGACTGGGTGCCACAAGACGGTTACCGGCGTAGGCGCAGGCCTCGGCGGAGATGGCGGGACGATCTAGATAAGTTTTTGCCGGGGTGGCCGGAGGTGGCACAGAGCCGGGACGTGTGGACTCAACAGGGGGAGGCCTTTGCCCAGCAGTGGGACACTATAGTAAAGGCTACATAAAAAAAAAAAAAAAAAAACTTATATCAAATTCAATTGTCATTTTAAATTTTCATATTATTTTTGTGCTGTTCGGTCAGTAAACTGCGAAACAATTAAGTGTGTAAGTATTTATGTATATGTAATGCAAATGCTGAGGGCTGGTAAAGGGTTAGTGGCTTCTTGGCTGTTCTTCCTTTTTCAGAAGTGTTGGGCACTTGGCAAAGTACCAAAAGATTGGTGTAGAGCCGTGATTGTGCCCCTATATAAAGGGAAAGGGTCACGTCAACAAGCAAAAAACTACCGTGGTATCAGCCTACTCAGTGTTGTCGGCAAATTGTATGCGAAAGTTCTGATCGAAAGGGCGATGAAAGAAAGGGATGAAAAAATTTGGGACGTATAAGCAGGATTTAGGAAGGGAATGGGATTTTTGAATCAAGTCGTCTCCTTAAGGTGCATCACAGAGAAATTTTTGGCAAAAAACAAAAAAGTGACTTGCACCTTCATTGATTTGGAGAAGGCGTATGATAGGGTAGTAAGAAAGTATTTGTGGAAGGTGTTGTCTAAGTTCGGTTTGGGGAGCCAACTTATACGTGCATTGGAGTCACTCAATGAGGATTCCAATGCATGTGTGAGAGTAAACGGAGAAGACACGGACTTGTTCGAGATCTCTAGGGGTGTTCGTCAGGATTTTGTGGCTTCTACGTGGCTCTTCAATTTGTTCATGGACGACTGTTTGAAAGAACTGCGCGAAAGTGATTATGGACTGAAAATGAGAGGGTTTATCATTAAATGCCTCTTATACGCTGACGATCAAGTGTTACTTGCATCAACGGTAAATGAGTAACAGGAGATGGTGAACATTGCGTGCAAGTCTTTCGAAAGAAAGGGAATGAGAGTGAATGTGGCCAAAACCAAGACAATGGTTTTTGAAAGAGAGGAAAGTAGACAGAATGTGACATTGTTATAAATGGTAAAAAAGTGGAACAAGTGAAATAATTTGTATAACTGGGGAATTTGTTTACTAGGGATGGAAAATATGAGAAAGCTATTGAAAGGAGAGTTAAAAAAGGAAATGCGGTGAATGGAGCCATGAACGGTCTGAAGTCGAGCCAGTCGTTGTCAGAAAAGGCTCGAATGGCTGTACATAATGCTGTTCTGGTTCCCACGCTGATGTATGGTAGCGAATGCTCGGCATGGCAAAAGAAGCATGAAAGTAGCGTTAATGCAGTGGAAATGAGATCCCTCAGAAGTATATACGTAATGTAAGGCTGTGTGATAGAGTGAGAAATACTGTGATCCGTGAACGAATAGGTTTGAAAGATGACGTAGTATGCAAGATAGAAAAAGGAATTTTGAGGTGGTTTGGGTACATAGAGAGGATGAATGAAAATGAAGTAGCGAAAGAGATATATAGAGCCAATGTGGATGGGATTGTTAGTAGAGGACGGCCTCGTAAAACGTTTCTAGACCAGATAGAAAACGTTCTTATAAAAGCGGGGGTCCGAAGTGAGAAGAATAAAAGAGCATGTATGAGAAGAATAATGAATAGTAAGGGAAGCAAGAGAGGTTTGTCAAGATCGTACTAAGTGGCGATCGATAGTCTCTGCCTACCCCAATGTGAATAATCGGCGTGAGTATAAGTATGTAAGTATATCATTACAAACCATCTTTGTTCAGGAAAGTGCATACAGTCCGTTTCTATTTATTTTACTTCTGATATTAATTTTCATTTATGGTATGATAGCATTACTTGCTGTAAAGTGTGTCTAGTGCTCCGTGGTGTCATTTGCTTTTTTACTGCTTTCGATATTATTATAATCTATATCATGCCGATAAGGATTCAGAGTAGCGCCAGAAAAATTGTCTTAAGGCGAGAGGTAAATATGTTGTGTAGTGTCGGCTTAGAATAGCACTACCCCATTTCTTCCGGTGGGTGTATGTAAAAGGCGACTAACGGTATTGGGGCTTTTAAGGGATTGTTGGGCGCTGTGGTCGGATTTTAATAAGTCAGGTGCCCAGAAAATAACTCAGATTAAAGTAATAAACTCAAACGTTCACGCCGTTTATCCCCGAAGGAGTTGACAGAGGTACTAATACTTCTGAAAATCACACATTATCGCCTGGTGTTCAGTTTAGAGTAACCACGTTTTTGCTTGGAAAGTGTACTCATGTGAGAGG
This sequence comes from Bedellia somnulentella, assembly GCA_963576735.1. Taxonomy (NCBI): domain Eukaryota; kingdom Metazoa; phylum Arthropoda; class Insecta; order Lepidoptera; family Bedelliidae; genus Bedellia; species Bedellia somnulentella. The sequence goes on along the minus strand of OY755175.1, from coordinate 14,834,930 downwards.
GGGCAGGCTTATCACCGTTGTATACGAATGCACTGTCACATGACTAAGTACAACTTAGTCACGTGAATATTCTCACTATGTTTTCCCTCACCGTTAACAACCAAGATAAATTTACCACACAGTTTAGAAAAGACATAATGTTAATATATGTAACATTGTGTAAATGAAAAATCTGACATAAAGTGGTTAAATTTGAATTAAATACAAATACGTGCCCCCTACAATTTATCTTAAGTCAAGTCCTTATTTTCGAAGTTATAACTATAACTATAGAAGCGTAGACTTTTTCTGCAGCTTGATTACGAACGAAAAAGTATTACCCGTTGCATTGGCGGGGCTCTAGACTGTAATGGCGCGGAGCTGCCGCGCACAAATTACAATATAGGCTGCCGCGGAACAAAATGATCAACAAACTTTAAATGCATAGGAAGAAAAAAAAAGTTTTCGAACCATAGAAAAAAGACATGCATTCGTTTCCTTGAGTCTATGATATAGAATAAATTTAATGTCAACGTTGCTTTTCTATAAAAATAAACATAGCATAAAATATACACTCCGAGCCAGCTGCTGGCTAAAAGTCATAACTCCGGCAGTCACGGTGATTGGAGCTCCCCAGATGCTGGCCGCCCCGCCAATGCAATGCACTCGACTCTGCCAGAGGTAACACGCCCTGGAAATTCCTTGTGGATTAATTTATTGTGCAGTGTCGGCTTTGCTGCGTAGTGTCGGCTTAGAATAGCACTACCCCATTTCTTCCGGTGGGTGTAGGTAAGAGGCAACTAACTGTATTGGGGCTTTTTAGGGATTTTTGGGCGATGCGGTTGGAGACCCATCACCAAAAACCTTTATTTCACCATCTTTTCCCCACGCAACTTCCAAAAGTGGCTGAGTTCTAATTCCCTAGCTCTGGCTACCCCTTCAAGGGATTTATAGCCGTGAGTATATGTATGTTGTGTATAATATTTAAGCATGTTATTAGGGGAAGAATAAAATGAAATGCAAGCAAGAAGCGCCGAATTCCCAATTCTGAAACTCTGGTTACCCCATTTTTAGTGAATATGTTTATGCATGTCACAAATTAAAAGTAATCAAACCAACTTATCGATAGTCACGGGGATTAGTCCCAAAAAAGGTATATTTTGAAGCCACTCTTCGATTTAGAGTTGGCAAAAACGAAAAGTGGCCAAAGATCAGTTATGTATTGTAAAATATATACTGTATATGCTGTTGATCGATGTCCACATATAGATAGATAACTCGTTTATTTATGTTAACATAACATATTTTTGACCTCTAAAAATTAGTGCTATGGTAACACAAACTAGGTCCTAACTCAGCGCTTGATATTGCCAAGTGGCAAAACACTGGTTTTCAGTTAAGGCCTACACTACACTACAATCATTAAATAATATCTATCTATACTTATAATAAATCTGTAGAGAGGTCAATTCTGTACATGAAATATATTTTCAAAATAACCATCAGGTGGTGATTAGGGATCGATACTGATGCCAAAAATGCAATCAGTAAAATTTTTGTCTGTCTGTCTGTCTGTCTGTCTGTCTGTCTGTCTGTCTGTCGGTTTGTATGTTCCTTATGGAAACAAAAACTACTCGACGGATTTTAACGAAACTTGACACAATTATTCTTCATACACCTGCGCAGGTTTTTGTATACTTTCCAGCAGAGTAGTAAAGGGGAATTTTGGGAAATTTTGGGAAAACGGGAGAAGTTACTCCATTTATTAAGCTTCCGTCGCGTGTGCAGCCTTAACGGTTAAACTTACATAGAAATCATGTATGACGGAAATATTTTTGATAAAATTATCTAAAAAAAATCCCTTTACAGTTTATGTCTATCTTTTACGGTTGACTCACAATAACACGTGTAATTCCTGATAGCGTAGCAGTCCGGAACATTCTGATTGTATTTGTTTACTCTTACGTTTGTAAACCTCTCACTCATCCCTAATTTAAATAAGGTAACATTATTACCTATTCAATAAAAAAAGAATCATAGAAATCGGTAGAGAAACACCGAAATTATACATAAAATAAGCCATCGCGCCCGTGACCAAAACCGAATCGTTACTAATTTACTTATAAAATACTAGATGGCGCCAGTAGTTGAATCCTACAACACGTAATGATTTATTTTTTAGATTGTTATAAATACTTCATAGCGTTTTATTCCAAAATTTGCTATTAAACGGAAAAACTGAACCGTTCATTAAAACGCATTCAAGATCACCAAACTACACTGTTTAGGGAGTGCTATAAATTTAATAAATTGAAAACATTGCGCTGAATTTCACAATGCTTGAGCAGTGACTGAAGAAAGAAACCTCAGATATTTAAAAAAAAAACACTACCCGTGCGAAGCTGGGACGATCCACTAGTATAAACAATAAAATCTGTGGCTGCCACATTTGGAGTAAAATAAAATAAATAATAAAGCACCTTTATGCAGATGATCTTCAGATTTACACACAGGCTAATTTTGACCGATTAAATATGTCCATAAACTTGATTAATGTTGATTTGGAGCGGATTTTGAAATGGAGTGAAGCATATGGACTAAAAGTGAATCCAAATAAGACACAGATAATTGTAGTCGGTAGTTCTCGAATTATTTCTAGGATCGACTATAAGTCACTACCGCCTATATTATTTGACGGAACATCAATTCCTTTTAGCCCTACAGTAAAAAACCTAGGGATAATGATAGACAGCACCTTATCTTGGGTGCCACAATTAGAAATGGTTAGCCGAAAGATGTTTGTTTCAGCGGGATCCCTCAGAAGATTGCGTAATTTTCTTCCTACTGCTACTAAAACTGCGTTAGCTCAATCACTTCTCTTGCCCCTTCTTGACTATGCTGATACCTGCTACCTTGATATAACTGAAGAGCAACTTAATAAACTTGAGCGCCTCCAAAACTTTTGCATTAGGTTTATTTTTGGATTGAGGAAATATGATCATGTATCTGTATATCGCACTCAACTGAAATGGTTTCCTATTCGTCTCCGCCGGAATGCACATACACTTTCTCTCCTTTACTCTATTTTGTTCAATCCTGCCACCCCTTTCTATCTAAAAGAACGTTTTCAATTTCTCTCCTCTTCCCACGATCTTAATCTACGTTCTGAACATAATCTTCTATTAAGCATTCCCTCCCATTCAACCAATTACTATGGCTCCTCCTTCACTGTGCAGGCTGTTCAATTGTGGAACGCACTTCCGGTAGAGATTCGTCAGGCTAAATCCCAATCTATTTTCAAGTATATGATAAAAATGCAACCGTGATAGCCCAGTGGGTAGAACACTCGGTTATCGTGCAAACGACTAGTGTTCAAATCCTGGGTCGGGCCTACACCAATTTGTCTTTTCTAAGGACATATGTGTGGTTAATTTATCATGGTTGTTAACGGTGAGGGAAAACATCGTGAGGAAACCCACATGGCTGAGTTGTACTTAGTCATGTGACAGTGTATTCGTACAAAACGGCGATAGGCCTGCCCCCTATCACGTGAGTACACTGTCCATGCAAAACGTGGGTAGGTACTCTGAACACCAGGTGACAAAGTCACGTGATGTTCAAAAGTATTAGTACCTCTGCCAACCCCTTCGGGGATATTCGGCGTGAACGTTTATGTTATGTTATGTTATGTTATGGTAAAAAAGCACTACCTCACTGAAACGCTATAATACTGTTGCAAATTAAATTATATATATTAAGTATATAAATAAAATATGTATCATAATATTTATATGTATTATAAGTTTTAATTTATTGTATCATAGTATTTATATGTTTGTTAATAGTTTATTATTTTGTAACTAGATTTAAGTATGACTAGATCGTTGTATTGTTTGTGCAGATTAGTTGTTTTACATCTATCTCACATGACTCTAATTTATTGACCTCTCCATTCAAAGGTTGTCTGGAAGAGATCGCTTTTAGTGATAAGACCGCCAATTGTACTTTTGTTAATTCATTCTGTGTATTTGTAATTGTTTTTCCATATTTGATGTACAATAAAGAGTTTTCTATTCTATTCTATAAAGGAAAAAACAGAAAACTAAACAAATTCACTAAAAAAATAAATACCACATGTTTGAGGCTTAACGCGATAGTACACTAGCGAGCGTATTAGCGATTGATAGCCTCTGCCTACCCCAATGGTAACTAATGTCGTAAACATATGTTTCAAAAATAACTTAAAATAATTTGTTTTTTCATTTGACTCTAACATTTACAAAAAAAAAATGTTTTAAAATTAAAACAGTGTAAGCTAATTCAGTATGTTTTGCCAGGGTCGGGTGGTAGAAAGTTGAAACCTACAACCCTCGATCGAATATATCGAATTTACGTCAGGGGCGTAAGTAAATAATTCAATGAAGGACGAAATTCATGAATGATAAACGAAATGCCATAACAAACATAACCAAACTTAAATAAGCTGAGTACACATGGCCCTAATAAATCGTTTGGCCTTGTATATGGTAACGTCTCCATAGTAACCAACACTAAAGGGACACACCTTACCATGGGACCCAGATACCTCTGTCATCGATACAGTCAATGACTCCACTCCAGTGTAAATACTGCTATAATAGTCTATTTTAGAATACCGTTTTTTACCAAAATGTGTCAATTTGTACTCTACTTAAACTATCCAGTATTGTATGTGTTCTTGTAAAAGTTGGTTATGCTAATATTGTTAAATCGTTAACTATAGGTGGAGTTAATTAAAGCCATGATTGAAGATCACGCGATGTATCAAACACCGTCTTTAGCTCCCTGTAACTAAGGAAAGTACTAAAATAAAATACTATGTGAGAATGGTACAGTCGTATTATCAAAGTTTTCATGTGACTAGTTATAGTGTTGTGCGGTTTTCGTTTATGATACAATGATTAGTAGAATTATAAAGAAGTGACGTTAAAAATGTGGGTAATAATGTTATTATCTAAGGCAGCAGCGGTGTTCTGGATATTAATGTCTGTGAGATCAGCGACAGCGGGACTGGCCTGTCTCAGCAATCCATGTTCGCATGGAATTTGCATTGATGATGTTAATACGTAAGTATAACTGCACTTTTGTACAAATGACTATATTTGAGCGAAAGACTAGTTAGTGAAAGAAAACGATAGTCAGAAAGGGTATGTGGTAAAATGGTAGGAAACTTATTTTAAACTTTTCCTTTAATATATCATTTTTAGTTTCACGATAAAAGTATATCAATTTTTCAAGATCGACATCCGTAGTCTATGCGAATCGCTTCCGGATCTGAATTCGCGGGTTCGATCTCCGCTGAGGGCAATAATTTCTGTTTTATTTAGATGTTTGTTGTGTGGGTATCATTTTATATGTGTATTGTTTATTATAATTATATATTGAATGTAATTATATTTGCGTTTAATCTACATAAAGGTATCGTCGTGCTAACTTAATAAGTGTGCTATTTCCGTATATTCTTATTCATTTTATTGGAACAAGAGTTAAGAATTAAGTTAGACCAGTTTATAATTGGAAAGCGATGTAGAGTTGGCTTAGACAGCACTACTTATATAGGGCTAAGAGATTGCCTTTAAAGAACACATGATCCCCTATCTACCTCTAGATGTCACTGAGGTTTGTTGATTCAAATTTAAATATATAATAGGGATTTGTTTTATTGCGGTTCACGAAAAATCTTACTTGTGAAGTAAGGCCCTGAACCAGAAATCTACATCAATTCTGCATAAAGACAGGAAATAAGCTATTAAATAAATTAATATACAGGCATATTATACATAGATCAAGTTAGCCCCAAACTAAGTAAGTATTGTATTATGAGATACTAACCCATCGATATATTTACCTTGGATGGCTGCTAATATGCAATCAATCAATATTTAAAGCCCGTAATAGTCCCTTTTTCTTTGACATATAAACGTTCACGCCGTTTATCCCCGAAGGGGTTGGCAGAGGTACCAATACTTCTGAACTCACATGGCAAGCGCCATCTAGTTTCCAGAGAAGGTACCCACGTTTTGGCTTAGACAGTGTACTCACGTGATAGGGGGCAGGCCTATCGCCGTTTTGTACGAATACACTGTCACATGACTAAGTACAACTCAGCCATGTGGGTTTCCTCACGATGTTTTTCCCTCACCGTTAACAACCATGATAAATTAACCACACATATGACTTTAGAAAAGACAAATTGGTGTAGTCCTGACCAAGGATTGGAACTCACGCCCGTCTGTTTTCGGGCGGGTGTTCTACCCACTGGACTATCATGTCGTATTTTTTTTCTTTGGCTTTACGCCTAAACCTTTTTAACAATATGATGTGGACTCACAGATAGCAGGGGTACTGGTATGTATGCTGGCTGTATCAATCTAAACAGCGGATTGTATTTTGTTATAATTACGTACGGAACCTCTTACGCATGAATAGTGCAGAAACGGGGCAAGTCTTACCGCCCTGAACTTTAGAGGCATACCATTTCACATGATAATTAAAGAATGAAGTCTATCTTACTGTAGTAGTCTATCTTAAGTATAATTTACTGTCGTATATATAAATATTATGATAACTCTTCTATCCTTTTTACGAGATATAGTCCGGTCAATTTATACATCCAAGGTTACATAAATTCATAAGAAGCTGAAAATTGGCACAATTGTTCAAAACATGATTATTAATGAAACCCCAAAAGTCCCCATCGTTCCGAGGTGTGCTAAAAATTTTACACGAGGTCAAAGGTCAAAAAAATGAGTTTTTTGCGATTTTAAGCGAAACGGTGAGTTTTTTCGCAAAATCACCCCCGTACAAAATTGTAGATCATTGAGGTTTCATTTATAATCATGTTTTGAACAATTGTGCCAATTTTCAGCTTCTTATGAATTTATGTAACCTTCCTCCTTATTTTAGGCCTAAATTGACCGGACTAATATCTATCTACTAATATATTTCGACTGATCATTTATTGAATTACTAGTGGATCGACCCAGCTACGCACGGGTAGCGGAGTTATAAAAATATCCGAGGCATTTTCAATCACTGCTCGCCTTTTTGCGAAATTTAGCGCAATAATTACAACTTAAAGCACTCCTGAATAGTGTAGCTTTGAGATTGTGAAAGCGCTTTTATGAACGGTTCAGTATCCGAAAATAAGCCAGAGTTACAAACTTTGCATACATCACACACACACACACATACTCCCGGCTACCTTTTGTCCGCGCAACTGCTACACAAAATAATCCTTATAGCATGATTCAGTATTCACGTGCGACGACGGCGCGCTGGCTTATTTCATGTATAAGTTTGGTGTTTCCATACCGATTTCTATGATTCTTTTTTTATTTAATAGGTAATAATATAAACTATTTGAAATTAGAGATAAAAGAGAGTATTATAAACATAACAGTAAACAAATATAGTCAAAATGCCCCGAACTGCTAAGCTATCAGCAGTTACGCGTGTTATTGTGAGTCAACCATAAAAAATAGACTTATGCTGTTCAGCAATATTTTACTGACAATAATTTAATGTGGAATATTTCCATCATACACGATTTCTATGTAACTTTAACCATTAAGGCTGCACACGCGACGGAAGCTTAAAAAATGGAGTAACTTTTCCCGCTTTCCCAAAATTCCCCTTCACTATTCTGCTGAAAAGTATACTATAACCTGCCCAGGAGTATGAAGAATAATTGTGCCAAGTTTCGTTAAAATGCGTCGAGTAGTTTTTATTTCCATAAGGAACATACAAACCGACAGACAGACAGACAGACAGACAGACAGACAGACAGACAGAAAGACAGACAGACAAAAATTTTACTGATTACATTTTTGGCATCAGTATCGATCACTAATCACCCCCTGATTGTTATTTTGAAAATATATTTAATGTACAGAATTGACCTCTCTACAGATTTATTATAACATAAACATAACATAACATAAACGTTCACGCCGTTTATCCCCGAAGGGGTTGGCAGAGGTACCAATACTCCTGAACTCACATGGCAAGCGCCATCTAGTTTCCAGAGAAGGTACCCACGTTTTGCTTAGACAGTGTACTCACGTGATAGGGGGCAGGCCTATCGCCGTTTTGTACGAATACACTGTCACATGACTAAGTACAACTCAGCCATGTGGGTTTCCTCACGATGTTTTCCCTCACCGTTAACAACCATGATAAATTAACCACACATATGACTTTAGAAAAGACAAATTGGTGTAGGCCCGTCCCAGGATTGGAACTCACGCCCTTCTGTTTTCGGGCGGGTGTTCTACCCACTGGGCTATCATGTCGCTACATATATTATAAGTATAGATAAATTACGCCTATAAAATTTTATATGTATTATATCATATTATATATCTATTTTTATAAGTTTTACTTTATTTATTCATTGGTATGTACTTACGATATAATGATTGTTTTTTATTTTATTGTTAGTTATTGAAATTTTGTTAGTATTTGAAACGTTGCGCGTTGTTAGTTATAAAATAAAAATGTGTAGGTTTGTTTTATCTTGTTATATTATATTTTTGTTTTGTTTAAATTAGGCGGTGTCGGCTGAAAACCAGCGTGTCTCGGAACGGTCTGTGTCCCGTTCCAGGCACACATGCTGACGACACCCTTTCGGCAATGTTAATTAATGTTTTTCCTATAATATTTTTTTTTCTTTGTGTTTTTAATGTGTTTTCTATTATGTGTCATTCTGTTTACGTTTGTGTGTGTGTGTGTTGATTTGCCAAATAAATGTCTTTTACTTTTTTCTTTTACTTTTTTATCTAAGAAGAATATTTTTCCAAACAAGCATCCGGTTAAATCCCAAATAAGGGGTAGTGAAAATACCTCAGCCACTTTTGGAAGTTATGAGGGGAAAGGACAGTAAAATAAAAAATGGTAGGTGGGTAAGGTAAAGAATGGAACTGGGTCTTCAGTCTTAAAAGTCACTGAAAAGGCCCATAACTTTAAGTCGCGTCATACGACACCTACTGGAAAAAGGGGTAGTATTGTTAAACTCTTATAAAAGAAACATATCTATTATGATTTACGAAGACACAATAGATTCGAATGTGTCTGGTATATACTTAAGGCCAGGTTACCAACGAGCTGCCAAGTTTCTTCACCTATTTTCAAAGAAATGATGGAATCATCTTATATATGGATAAATAACCATCACGGTTTAGTGGTGGTAGGTAGTGGATATTAGAAACATCTCTCACATCATGCCTTTGAAAGTCCCATATCCGTACACCTCTCGTACAACACTCACAGGAAGACGTGTTATTCTCTGCCAACATTACACAGCACTCTAAGTACATTAAACATTTTAACTTCCAAAGGACATACTCGTGTTTCTGTGTGGACGGCTACACCGGAGTGAGCTGCCAAACTAACTGGGACGAGTGTTGGTCCAGTCCTTGTCTCAACGGAGGCAGCTGCACCGATGGAATCGCTTCTTACAACTGCTCCTGTCCTGATGGCTTTATTGGTGATTATTTCATATTTTTTTATTAGTTAAATATAATGGCTTTTTTAACACCGCTCAATATTTATTGGACAATGATTTTAGACAATGAACATATGCCTTACTTGTAGTATTAAAGTTGTATTTTAACGTTACCATAAGTTTCTAATTCGAATTAGAAGCCATAAATCTACTTCTAGGTTCAAGTTTTCATTTTTTTCACCTTTGCAGAAAAAGTCGCATTGCAATTACATTAATAAATATAAGTATTTTATCGGAGTAAAGTAATATACAATAATGAATAATTTTATAGAGATAGGGAATGTTGAGCTCGAATCTAGGTTCTACGTGAGCTTTGATCTTATAGGCAATTCTAGCAGTATGGTCTTGCCTTGTTTAATTAACACTAACACATACTGTTTAAATAGATACAGCATACCTGCTCTTATGGGTGATGTCATGTAAATTGTTAATTATAATTTGAACGCATACTTAAAATATCATAATTTCTATTCTATTGCAAAGTTTTCAGCTAGAACGTCTCTCTGATGTATTATGTGTAAAATATGTTTCATATATTTTAGGGGACAATTGTGAGACAAACGTGAACGAATGCGAATCGAATCCCTGTGAAAACAACGGGACGTGCATCGATATGACCAACGGTTATGTTTGCTCTTGTCTTCCCGGGTTTATTGGAGACCACTGTGAAGTGGATATTGCCGTCTGTAACTCTACCGAGGAGATACGCTGTTACAACGGCGGTCAGTGTATCGAGGGTCCCGGGTTCAAATTTTATTGTAGATGTCGTCCAGGTAATATTTTTAACTAACACCCTCATAATAAGATAGATGTAATAGTTTTTATAATAATGTAAAATCATTTATTCCTAAAGGGTTTGTCTCTTATTGTATTAATTCTTCTGAGCCTCATGCATATCAGAATTAGGCGTATTTTATACGCATGTACTATCGCATAACCAGTTGATAACTCTCAATATTGATTACCAAGCTTAGACATGTAGAGTCTTCAATATATTTAATTTATTAATTTGTGAGTTATTCTCTCATATTTCGTAAAATGATCTAGTCGCAGTTCGATGAATTCTCTAAAAGTACATAGTTTTAAATATACCGGTTAGAACTTAAGGAAACAGTGATCCGGTGCTTAATTTTTTATCAATATGTACACCCTATACGAATTTCAAATTATCTTCAGTAAAACAAATTTACAGAAAACCTTCCGTAAATAATTTTTTTTTTCAATTATGCATATATAAATATATGGTAATTTTATTTGGTTCCAGGTTGGTCAGGACCCAAGTGCGAAGAAGCTATAGATGAATGTGAATCTAATCCTTGCCAAAACGGAGGAATATGCATCGATACCCATGCGGATTATCTGTGTGCATGTACTTTTGGTAAGCAACTACATCAAACAGAAATTACTCGTCCCAAATTTTTCCCTGTAGTGCCGGTTTAGAATGTAACTACCCCTTTCTACCCACGGATGTCGTAAGAGGCGACTAAGGGTATAGGGCTTTTTTGAGTAGTTTATGGGCAATGCGGTTGAAGACCCATCACCAATGATACTTTATTTCTACCATCTCTATCAACTTCCAAATGTGGCGTTTCTGAGGAGTTTCTAGCTCTAAAGCTCTGGCTACCCCTTTTTGGGATTCATGGCCATGAGTATATTGTACTCATATTGCATATGAGCATATTATGTTTTTTTTTTTTTTTTTTTTATTTATTTAAAGACTCACAGACAGAGGACTTGCAACAAAAGTAACAATAGTAAATCTAAATAACTATCCTGCACGTTGCAGTCTCTATAAAAAGTGATGTTAAAATAATGTCTTCAAAAAAATTCTACTCTTTGCTAGACTTTCTTAGTCAGGCAGGGCGATTGCTTTTATATAAATAGATTCTTATAAAATGTCTAACATTTAAAAAACGTATTATTAGGACTGCATGTGTGTTCTAGCGGTTAATGCGTTTGGAACACAATCCGGAGATCTCGGGTTCATTTCCCGGGGGGTACATGTAACTTTTTTTAAGTAGTTTTTGGGCGATACGTTTGGACACCCATCACAACGATACTTTATTTCTACCATCTTCTCCCCTATCAACTTGTAAATGCGGAGCTGAGGGGTTTCTAACTTTTTGGGATTTATGGCCGTGAGTATATGTATGTATGTAATTGTTTCGATCCAAGTGTCATTTATCTAATATTCACTGCTATAATCACAAAGGGAAGCAGCAAAGCTCAAAACGCTTAGGCACAATTGGAAGTTAACAGAAGAAAATATAGTAATATCAAATATTCTTTATTATTTTCAGGGTTTACTGGAAAAAGTTGTGATGTCCATATCGAATTTTGTGACAAAAGTTCGTGCAGTGAAAATGCGGTTTGTGTCGTTGAGGACAGTATGAGAGTATGCTATTGCGTGCCGGATTACCACGGAGAAAGATGTGAACTGCAATACGATGAGTGCCTACTTGGACCTGGGTATGTTGGTTTCTCTTTATTTTTTCATCTAAATGGTTATCACATAGATCAAGTGAAATTCAGTAACTTTTATTCAAGACATCATGACGTGGCCTATGTTAGTTTTGCCACTTGCTGTTTCTAAGAATATGTTTTAAATGTGTTTTATAAAAAATCAAGAGTTTGACCATAATGTCACACAAAGGTCCGAATCGGAAATGAAGGAGGAAAGATATCATACAAAGTATTTAACATCTCCGTTCTAATTGTTTTTTTTTTTCAATAGTCGACTGCGAATAATAAATTATTACTTATCATTACAGTTGTATGAATGGAGGAACATGTATAGATGGGGTCGATAATTTTACTTGCTCCTGTCCACCACAATTGACTGGAATATTATGTGAATGTCTAATTCTTGATAATGGAAGCTATGATTGTGAATACGTAAGTCCCACTGGACTTACAGATATAACAACATCTATCATGTCTACATCAATATTTAAAACAACAACGACATCAGCTGTAACTGCAATTTCTTCAATTCAATCATTTGATGAATCTACAACAATAGCATATGTTATAGATGAAGAGACCAATAATCCACTTGGAGCGTCAACCACTGAAACAATTAAATTAGAAACATCTACCATCACTTCAGACACAAAGTCTACATCTGTATCGTTTACCGAAGAAGATCAAGACAAAGCAACCGAAATCACAACGGAATATTTCAGGCTCACCACATCTGATTCTACGTCTCTTCAAGTAACTACAGATGTTAATATTGCTACTGAACCCACTGATAAAATTTATACCCCTCCTACTACAAAACAAGTTTCTGATACGATAACGACTGACGTAATGGAAACACCAACCACTCATTCTGATACTATAACTGGAACGAGTGTTGAGTATTCAATAACTTCACCCGACATAGATACATCTACCGACAATCTACTCACTGGTTCCCCAAAAATGGAGACAACAACTGACCAACTTTTCACCGATTCACCAACCGAACTTCCAGTGCCAAGTTCCGAGACACCATCTTACAGTTCGAGTCCAATGACTGCTGCTCCCGAAATAATCACAACGTATGATAATACTTCTGTGATTAGTACAACTACAATTCTATCCGAGTGCAGGGATTCTATATGTAATGATCACGGAGTTTGCTATAATACGCCTCAAGGTGTACAGGTCAGTTTAAAATTTCTTGCTACCTACTCAAAACTATTACGTGGCTCAGTTTTATTATCTTTATTAATTATTTGTGTATACTTACCATCATATCTACTTTCAGTGTCACTGTGCGTTTAACTATGCTGGAAGATACTGTGATGAGCTAATAACATTACAATCAGCTGCCTTTGGAAGTAATTCGTACATAGCACATCGAGTTAAAAGTACGAAGTATTTGAATATTGGATTCACAGCAAAAACGTTGATGAAACAAGGACCTATAATGCTAGTTGATGTCCAGAAAGGAGTCTACATGAAACTTTATATAACATCTGGACATTTACAATTTAAATTTTCGTGTGGTTATCAGACGATGCTTTTAAGTGAACTAAAATCGACAGTGAACACCGGTTATCCAATGAAAATTTCACTAAGGTAATGAAAATACAACTCGATTAGTTGAAATAAAGAGCAATAACAGGAGTATTATACGATTAAATTAAAATGCATAAATTGAATTTTGCAGATTAAATTTAGATTTCGATAAGCAGGATTGCAATGCCACTCTTCACCTTAACGATACAGTAGCTATGAGTGGCGGTCAGGTAGCCAATTTCAGTAGCCTTCTACAAAATGCAACTTTCTATTTGGGAAATGCACCTAAATCCATAGATGATGACTTAAAACCTTTCATCGGCTGTATGGAAGATCTTAAAGTAAGAATCTAAATGCTTCATTCATATTTAAAATTTGTTTGATAAAATGTAAGCTGCTGTTTCTTCATTGACTTTATCTATGTCTACTTTATAAGGTAAACGAGGAAAAGCTCAGTATATTTGGTGGAGCCTTTGAAGCTAATAATATTGACGAATGTTCGTCTCTAACGTGTCTCTCGGGACCTTGCCAGAATGGAGGAACTTGTGATGATCATGGCGACAACTATACGTGTTCTTGTGCTAATGGGTAAGTAAACTTAAGAGATAATTACAACTCAATTCACTACCGTAATGCTTTGTTATTTTAAATTAAACTTTTGCAACATCAATACGTCAGATGCTTAGGTTAATATTACCTATATTTTGTCCATACATATTATAAAGATGAAAGATTGGTTTGTGTAGTTGTTTGTCTGTAATTAATAAACCCTCAAACCTATCAGCTTATTTTAGAAAAAATCTATAATCACGGCAAATTTAATAAGAGGTGAGCGATGATTAACGGATTAATGTTGATTACAATACCCGTACACGACATTTGTCGGTGTAAGCAAATTAACCAGTGCCGTATATATTAACAGATTTAGTTGTCAATCGAAAGTGCGCTTTAGTTACATTAGAGTATGTTTTATAATAAGCCTAGATAACCTTCAAAAGTGCGGCAACCGGTGCGCAGCACTAGATTAGTCTAAGTATAGATATATATTGAAACATAAAAAGCACATGCATATTTAAAATTTTATTTTGCTATTGTGAAACTACAATATTTATCGGTGATGCCACAATTAATACATTATTTATAATTTGTGCAGATGGATGGGTAGAAGATGTGAGATGTCGGTTTGCGAGAACAATCCCTGCCAGTTCGGCGGAAGCTGTTTGAGTCACCCGGGAAGTGGCTTCATCTGCTTGTGTCCGTTTGGGAAACACGGGATTTTCTGTGAAAATAGTAAGTCAATTCCCGGTGAATATTCTGAGGTCGCATACTCCAATGCATGAACCTATTACCAATATATTATATAATAGAAAATGTTTTTTGAATGAAAACTTCGACTGTAGTTCAGTTTTTTAACCGACTTCAAAAAAAGGAGTGTTCTCAATTCGACCGGTATATTTTTTTTTTTTTTTTTATGTTTGTTCGCCGATTACTTCGCCATTTATGAACCGATTTTGATTATTATTTTTTTATTCGAAAGAAGATACTCCCGGATTAATAATAATAATATAATAATAACGTTTATTCAGCCAAAAAGTTACAATAAAAGCTTACATCTAGAATTACATAGTGAAATATATGAATATAAAACTATGATCTTTACAAGTAAGACTTATTACATATAATAGCTTTTAATTTATTAATTTTTTTTGAGTCACTGCTCCCTAAACTAGGAGGGTATCCTGTATCTTAAGGAACAGTTTCCAATCTTGGTTTAACAAAATTAAAAGTAGTCTCGATACTATTCTATTATATATAACTTTGGCCATCATGCTTAGCTGTGGTATGTGTTAGAGTTTGTGTGTGTGTGTGTGTGTGTGTGTTTGTGGGTGGTGTATGGGTATATGTGACGAATAGTGTATGTATATATATCTATATATATATATATATATATATATTATTCTATTATATTATTTTATTATATTTATAATATCTTCTGTTGTTTCGTAATCTTTGTCTCTTAACCATTGTATAATGTGTGTCTTCAATACGTAGTTATTTAAAATAGTCATATCTGTTGGCTTATGTAATTTGTTATATATTATTTTACTAATTACATAGAATTGGTGTTCTGCAAATGTGGTGTTATGTTTTGTAGTTGGGATGGTATTTCTACGTCTGTTATTTAGTGAGTATGTTTCACGGTGAGTTAGTAGCAATAATTTGAGTATATACAGTTGTCTGATCGAGAGAACCTTTGTTTCCGCATACAGTTGTTTGGTCGGGTATCTGAAAGGTTTCGAAAACATGACCTTAAGAATACTTCGCTGTGCTCTCTCGATTTTCAACATATGCGTCTTATGTGCGCCGCCCCAAACGCTAATACAGTAGCAAAAAACTGATTCACATAGTGCTTTATAAGTCATCAATAATATATGCCGACTAGCACAGTATCTTAGTTGTTTTAATATGTATACAAGGCCAGTGACTCTTTCTGATAGTTTATTAATTTGTACGTCCCAATTGAGCCTTTGATCTAAATATATCCCTAAGTACTTGATCTCACATGTCCTTGCTATTGGCTGGCACAAACAATCAGCTTCAGTGTTAGAGCAGGTGTGAGCTATAATTGAGTAGTTAGAGGGAGGTTGGGTATTATTTCGAATTGAAAATGGAATGAAGTTTGTTTTATTCAGATTTAGGGTCAATAAATTGGCCATGAGCCAGTTCATTACTTTTCGCATCGCGGTTTCTGCATTTAGTTTTACTTCGGACCAAGTTGTACCACTAACGAGAATCGCTGTATCGTCAGCATATGTATATATTTTACAATTTTTGGGTTTCATGGTACACAGGTCATTTAGATAAACTTGAAATAGGGTTGGGCCCAAGACACTTCCCTGTGGAATTCCGTATATGATTATCTCCTCCTCACTGCAATAATTACAAATTTTTACTTTTTGCTTTCGATTAGAAAGATAGTCCTTAAAAATATCTAAAGCAATCCCTCTCACACCTAAGTTCTCAAGTTTATCTAAAAGTATTGAAATAGAAACCGTGTCGAACGCCTTTGATAAATCAAGGAAGATTCCTACGCATTTAACTTTGTTATCCAAATTTCTAGCTATTTCCTGCGTCAGGTCCATAACAGCATCTTCGGTAGACACCCCTTTTCTGAAACCATATTGGTTTTTGGCTATTAAGTTTTCTTTTGTTAAAAATTCAGTCAGTCTCTTATTAAGTATTTTTTCAAGTATCTTTGATAAAGCTGGTAGTACTGATATTGGACGATAGTTTGTCACACAATCTCTTCTACCTTTTTTATGTATTGGATGAACTAAGGCTACTTTAAAAGCACTTGGGAAAACACCTGCTGAAATGGATACGTTACAAATATGAGTTATTATTGGGATCAGAATATGGCTGCAATCTTTTAATAACCAGGAAGATATGCCATCCGACCCAATAGAACAGTTCTTACGCATACTCAAAATAATAGATTTAACCTCAACTTCATTCGTTTCAACGATGGCTAGGGATTTAAGAGGAGAAATGTTAGTTTTATTTATAGAATGAGACTTTAAATTTTGAAAACTATTTTTGGTGATTATTTCATGAGCTAAATTTTTGCCTATATTAGTAAAATAATTACAAATGTTATTTATGGATGATTCATCTGAGTCGTTAATATCTAATAGTTCCATAGGTGGACTCGTATGTTTTTTAGAATTTGTAATGTCCTTTATACATTTCCAGAGGGCTTTTGAGTCTTTACCGGCTTGTTGTAATTCTGATTCATAGTGTTGTCGTTTTAATTTCCAAGGAAGTCGATTACAGAAGTTACGGTAGCGTGTGTACGTTGTTTTTTGAATTATGTTATTAGGGCATTGCTTTGATTTCTTATGTAAGTTGTCACGATTCTTGATGCACCTTAACAAACCCGGTGTAATCCATGGTTTCAGACAACGCTTTTTTCTTGTAGTTTTGGTTTCTTTCGAATGCTTATCAATCACTGCTTGTAAAACTTTTATTAACTTATTTGTTGCCATATTTGGATCACTTGTTTGTAAAATTTCGGTAAAATCATAGCTTTCCAGTTCTTTTTTTATTGCCGAGTAGTCAGTAAAGTGTGTTGTGAATGATTTTTTACGCAAACACTTATTCTTTTGTAGAATTAAAATAGTAGCAGCGTGGTCCGTAATCGTGGAATTGACAATTAATGTGTTATGACTAAGGTTTGTTTTCAACATAACATGATCCAAGCAGTTTCTGTCCCTGGTTGGTATGAGATGTGTGGGCAATAGCCCATGTGAAGCATTGAGTGTAAGGTACTCGAGTCTATGTTCATCAACGCTACCTTGCTTTATATCAATGTTAATATCCCCCGTCAGAGCAATATTACTTAAATGAGAAAAAGTTTTTAAAATATCATCTAAACCAGAGAAAAAACTATCATAGTCCAATTTCGATTTAAAAGACGGAGAACGGTAAATCGCTACAACAGCAAGGGTGTCGTTGATAGTACATACCAGACAATTACCTCCTAATAGGTGGGGTTCCGATATTTTACATTTAAGACCTATTTTTGAGTAAATTACAACTCCATCGTTTTGATTAATATTAGTTTTAGTAAAATGGGGGTTATACCCGTGCATGTATGGGAGTTTTTGAACTTTACTAAGCCAACATTCGGTAAGAATAATTAAATCAATACTCGCATCTATTTGGCTAAGTAGAATGTCTAATTCCTCATAATTTTTATTTGGACTACGTATATTCATGTGAAAAATACTTATGTTACTATTAGGGGAGCTTATATATTTGTTGCATTCATTGGCGTTGCATATCACTGAGTTTTCTATACTTAGCTTATCTAATTCATCATTAATATTTTTTATCGTAGCCATTTTTATTTCTTAAAAGGTGCTCAATATAATAAGAATACAGTGTATGTAATGATTTTAACATTATATTATGCGTTATACATGATCGTATGGAATTAATAAAGTAACTTTTTGATGTAGAAATATTCTTTCTTAAAAGTTGCGCTATGTCAGAGCTATAATTTACACATATATAATAAAAGGATAAACCATCGCCATCACATGCATGTATGTTGAGAATGTAAGTATGGTCATAAAAAAGTAAGATACTTTTATGAAATTTGTAATGTGTATAGTGTAATAGTGGCTTCGATTTCTGTGTTTTAATTGTAAAGTGTTTATGTGTATTGTACAAGTATTTTATAAGCATATGTTGGATTTTTTTTGATTGGTACCATGATGAGGATATCAGGGTCTGATGATGGGATCCTGGAGAAATCGAGGGGAACCCTCAAATTTTATAGGCAAATGTACCGCGTTTTACATATTTTCTGAACTTATATTGGCATTTGCTTCTGAAAATCATATTGTTATGCTGCTGAGCTGATGATAGAAGGTGTGGATCCTCAATCACTAGGTATTAGGAAACAGTTCTTTCCACATTCTATATAGATTTATACTCCTCTTCGTAGCTTTTATGAAGAGAAGTACAGGTTCACTAAACATTTCTTTTGTTATGTTATTGTTACCGAGAAAGTACCATGAGACCAGGATCTGATGATGGCATCCCAGGAAATCGAGGGGACTGTCGAAACTCACAATTATGTGACAGTGTATTTGTTCAATACGCCGATAGGCCTGCCCTGTATAACGTGAGAACACTGCCTAATAAATCGTGGGTACTCTGAACAACAGGTGACAATGTCACGTGATATTCAGAAGTATTACTACCTCAGGGATATTCGGCGTGAGCGTTTGAGTCTTTCTTGGTAATGTAAGGTTACATATGGTTGAGCCTATTTAATATCGTACTATAATAGAAATACCGGAAATACGAAGAATAATACAGTAATTGTCGCTTCCTCATCCGAGAGGCATCTTTGCCAGGTCTACCCATCTCTAAAACTCGTAAAATAAAATAATTTTTAACAAAAAGAAAACCGACTTCATAGAAAAACAACCGAAAATAAACAATCTAGTACTAAAAAGTACGAAATAAGTTTTTTAATTGAATATGAGTACTGTGATTGAAACCTTAGCAATTTCTTTATTCCACACGCGTCAGTTCAACCTACCTAAATCTTACAATTCTCTTAAATTAATTTTTGAGTCGGTGCCAGACAAACAAAAGTAAATTCACCCTGCTATCTATCTCTGATTATTACAATCTAAAAAATATTATATCGTACAAAAATCAATTTACCCTACAACTACAAGGTACCCTACATTTTACGGGAGTCATACGTTTCACCGAATGTCGCGAGCTCGACGCACGCGAGCTCGAAAAAATATTTGAGTGGTACGCCAGCTCGAAAGTACGTGAATTCGAAAGCCGCCAGCTCGAAAGACGTTGGCGCGAATCACGTTTCACCGAAAATCTTCATCATCGCAATGGATTATCAGTTTGAGAAGCAGATTATAATTAATGTCTTAATATTATTAATATTAATAAACATATTTTCTTTGAAGGTACTTTTATTTTTCAGTTATTGATGTTATTTGCATCCACCCTCAGTAAAATATCTACGCTAATTGGAAAATCACCTAGCTACCTACCTAAACTTACCTACAAGACCCAAAAAAGTAGCCAGAGCCACAAAATTAGATATCATACATACATATACTCATGGCTATAAATCACTAAAATGGGTAGCCAGAGAGAGAGAATTAGTAATTCCTCAACAAATTTTTGAAAGTTATGTGGTGAAAAGATAGTAAAATAAAGGTTGTTGGTGATGGGTCTTCTACCGCATCGCCCAAAAAGCCTTTAAAACCCCAATATCCTTAGTCGCGTCTTTCGTACACCCGCGGAAAGAAATGGGGTAGTGCTATTCTAAACCGATACTAAACAGGATCTGTTTTTTGCTTAAACTTATTTTTTGGTACAATGAAATGAAACTCTAACTATTGTTTCTTTGCCATTTAATCGTAGCGTAAAAAAATCAATATAAAACTATATATGTTTGAAAATATTAAATGAAAAATACTAAATTGATGTAGAAAATAGGTAAACTCCTGCCATCATCTTACAACAAGGTAACAAAAATTTTAACAAAAAAAAACCTATATAAGAAACATTGTTTTGACAAAACATAAACAAATAAACATAAAACCAAATTATTTAAAAAATCAGTAAAGATGAGTATTAGGAGCTATAGCTATATACTGCGCTAAGTTATATGCACCAATATGTTTTGTTTACATTATTTTAATGAGGGTGGATGCAAATTACATCAATAACTAAAAAATAAAAGTACCTTCAAAGAAAATATGTTTAATATTAATAATATTAAGTCATTAATTATAATCTGCTTCTCAAACTGATAATCCATTGCGATGATGAAGATTTTCGGTGAAACGTGATTCGCGCCAACGTCTTTCGAGCTGGCGGCTTTCGAATTCACGTACTTTCGAGCTGGCGTACCACTCAAATATTTTTTCGAGCTCGCGTGCGTCGAGCTCGCGACATTCGGTGAAACGTATGACTCCCACATATTACATGTATATGAAGTGCGAAATACACACTTCTTATTATCAATAATCATCGAGGCTGGCACCGGCTCACAAATTAATTTAAGAGAATTTTAAGATTTAGGTAGGTTGAACTGACGCGTGTGGAATAAAGAAATTGCTAAGGTATCAATCACAGTACTCATATTCAATTAAAAAACTTATTTCGTACTTTTTAGTACTAGATTGTTTATTTTCGGTTGTTTTTCTATGAAGTCGGTTTTCTTTTTGTTAAAAATTATTTAGATCCAGTTTTTTTAATATAGTTATTTGGGATTAAATTGAAATGGTTCTGAGGTGTTTATTCAACTTACGTGTTCACATACTCACGCCAGTATTACACAACTTTTTCGAGAAATGCCTTTTTCATAATTTTCTCATATTCGATAGATGTTGTACACATGTTGCACATATCAGCATCTAATCCGTCGTAACTTTTTTCAGATGTGGATATAACAAGACCGTCAATGTCGCCTCTGGCCCGAGGTGTAAGTTCCTACGTGACGTACCCCTTATCTCCTTTGGCGATGAACTCCGAGAGATTCGACTTACGTTTCCGATTTCAAGCTGCTGACGTTGATCAGATTGCCTTGTTGGTGTTCGTGGGGCAGAATGGAAGACACGACGTTCATAGTCCTCATTTAGCTGTCTCGTACGTTAAGGGCTACGTGATGTTAACTTGGAATATGGGAAACGGTGAGTACATGCGTCTAATTAGTGCTGATATCATTGGCGACTATCCAACGCAATTGTGTTAGAAAATTACAATTACTATTACTTATCCCTTAAAGCACCACAATCCTTTAAAAAAAGATTAGGCTTGGCTCTTCTTTGGTTTTATTTTGTCACCATTTACTAATATCCTCTTGTTGTACATTAAAAATATTCTCAACATTGCATATTACAACAAAAGCTTATATCATTTCAGGTCCTCGTCGAATATTCACTCCGCGCGCCGTCAGCGAGCGTCGCGGCGGACACACGGTGCGGATAGGTCGGCGGGGGCGCACCGCCTTCCTCAGCGTTGACTCGCGCTTCAACGTCACCGGGAACTCTCCGGGCAACCACAACAAAATGACTATGGTGCCTTACATATTTATTGGTAAGCGGGGACTGATTTGCATATTTTGGTGCTACAATTTTCGGTAAGAGCTTTTGGGGTTTTAATTAATTAAGACACTCTCAAATATTTCATATATTCTGTAAAAGTGACAGAGGCCACCAGTAACTTCGTATGGAGTGCGTGAAGTAAAGCTTAATTTTGAAAAAAAAATATTACTTTATTTGAACGCAGTAAACATTGTATAGTTATTTATAACATAATGAACCTCTTGAAGCTTTAAATTTCGTTACCCAAAGCTTTAAAGATAAAAAAATAACTTAGCTAAATCTTTCTTACAGGAGGCCATCCATCTTTAAATTTCGGTGACTTGCCGCACGACCTACCCCTTCACAGCGGTTGGCGAGGTTGTATCTGGGACGTGGGCGGCCAGGCCGTGGCGGTAGGGCGTCCCGTGGGCGGGCGGGGGACGGGGCAGTGCGGCGTTTCACACTGTAATGCGAAGTCGTGTAGCGCTCCTAACGGGATCTGTGTTAATACACCTGCATCGTATGGGTGAGTTCTTGTTATATCTATGATTGAAAGGTAATTACCCAAAAGTGTAGTTTATAGAAATATTTGTTCATCAGAATATAATCGGGGACAATGATTACTCACTACTGTACTCACTTTTTGCAGGGTGAGCCTCGGGGTAAGTCGTATTTCCCGTCGCTGTAGCTAGTCATAAACTAGGATTGGGCTACAAGATGTCTTATATTGATCCACCTCAATGTAAAAATCATTAAAAAAATGGGAAAGACCTTTAGAATACGCACAGGTGAAGAGAACGCATGGTATCAGGCTAGGCTGACACTATACCCTGACATGGCATGGGTGTCATATTATTTTTTTAGCTTCGAAACACGCAAGCATTGTTATCGTCACAGCACTTTCATTTCATTGAATCGTAAAGAGCGATATTAAAGTTAGATATAAGTTTTTTCATCGATTCTATCTTCAGATGCGTTTGTAACGAGAGCTGGTTCGGCGCTACATGTGCAGCAAAACAAAATCCTTGTGATGCCACCGCCTCCAAATGTCAAGGAAGATGTGTTGTTACCACAACTGCCCAACCTCAGTGCGACTGCCCTTATGGAAAAACTGGCACGTTTTGTGAATCAGGTAAAAATATTAACTGTTTACTTAGATGTAATAGCACTA
The DNA here is from genome assembly GCA_963576735.1 of Bedellia somnulentella. Taxonomy (NCBI): domain Eukaryota; kingdom Metazoa; phylum Arthropoda; class Insecta; order Lepidoptera; family Bedelliidae; genus Bedellia; species Bedellia somnulentella. The sequence continues at coordinate 14,811,589 of OY755175.1, read as the reverse complement.
ACACCTTCTTTCCGTGAATGTTGTAAGAGGTGACTTAAGGTTTAAGGGTTATTAGGTAGTTGTTGTACGATGTGGCTCGGGACTGGTGGGTGCACCTTATTCTATTTTACTATCTTTTCCCCAATCATATTTTATTAAGAATAGTTGTTACTAGCCCTTTTTGAAATTTAAAGCCTTGAAGAGGTATTTATTATATTATCCGTCATTACATTTTGCCAATTTAATTTCCTTCCAAATAGGCCAGTCTATTAGACAGGAACCAAGAGAGACCCTGGCTTTTATCAATACTTGTCATTCTGTCTTCCTTCAACATTAAAAAGAACACAAATTTCAGCCGACAAATTGACATTATTATATATTCAAGGGCGTCGCCAGCCGATGGCGCAGGGGGGAGCAAGTTGACTTTACCTACTACAATTCATACTTTTCTCATTCTCTATGAATACGAAAAGTAAGTATGAATTGTAGGTAAAGTCGACAGCACAGGAAGCTTTTCACTTGTACTACGAGCCTTACATCTATAGCGATTGTAATTACAGCAGTATCTTAGTACTATATACATATATATTCTGTGACAGTACAGAGTCCAATGTGTAAAGCTACACGAGTACGAGCTCTTGACTATGCAATAAAAAACTTGTAAATAAGTTATAATAACATTTATTAGAAAAATAGAATAAATAGGAGTTTGAATTTGAATAAGTGTACAGCGTATTTTTTTTAAATTACCAGATTTTTATATTATAGTGGTCGCTGTTTGTTTATATTAGGTTAATTAAAACAGAATTTTCGGGGATTATTTGTAAACTTCTCGACCACCTTATTATTAAAATCTTGTAAGTTTCCATGTATAAGTTTTCGGTGCACACTTATCATGGCCAAACCATTGAGGCGATTTTCACTCATAGTACTTCTTAGCCAGGTTTTTTGTCTCCTGAGGCTGCTAAACGATCGCTCTACCGTACACGTCGTGCATGGAAGAGCGATCAAAATTTTCAACGCTTTTTCCGTGTCGGGAAAGAAGGTTTTTGCTTCTTTTAGGATATCAACAATGGTTTGATCTGTTGAGTTTGGTTTATTATGCCAAAATTGCTGCCAAAGCTCGACTTCAATTTTTATTTTTTGGTAAATTATAAAACTGAGCGTTAGTTTCACAAGTTTTTGTGATATTTTCGACTGACATTGTTTGCATTTGTGCGGGGTGTAATTTAGATAAAGCAAATGATGGAGTATTTTCTTCAGCAAAGCGTGTTTCGAGCGATGTAATAACGGAGTCCAAGTATGGTATTATTAATGATCTTTTCCAGAATTCTAAAGGACTTTCTGCTGGGTGATTGCTTCGATGACGTTGTTTCCCAACAATGCGCGGCATTGAAGTGATATCCTCCCTCAGGCCGACTTTCTCCGCAACAACAGTAGCATCCTTTATGATTTCATCTGTGACTCTTTCGGGATTACCACGGTGGCTCTTAAGCAATTGCAAAATGCGTTTGACGTGTTGCGAGGCCTTAACCACATCCAAAGCTATGGATTGGAGTGCGTTGACAACAGGTTCCAACAAAGCAGAGTAGAGCAGAGCGTAATTGAGCGTACGGAATATTAGGAGTGGAATTGGTAAATTCATTCGAGTTTCGACGTACGGGAATGATTGTTCAAGGCTTGAACTTCAAGCAAATTAACTCAAAGACTTAAGACTTTGGTTGCATTATATTTAGCAACTTTTTTAGAATCTCTAGGGGGGGCAACTGCCCCTCCCTGCCCCCCCTTGGCGACGCCCTTGTATATATTATTTACATATTATTATAAAGGGAATGAGGGTGAATGTGGATAAAACCAAAACGATGGTTTTTGAGAGACAGGAAGATGTGACAGAATGCACGATTGTGATTGATGGAAGGTAATGTACAGATATGTCCTCAGTATTATTATTTTTCATGTTTGTTTTTATGTTTAAATTTTAAGTTATGCAGTTATACAATATGTTTAGTTTAAGATTTTAATTAATATTTTAAGATAGTTTTAAGTTATATTTATAATTAGATTTATATTGCTGTGCCCTACAGGGTCCACATTGGTACTTAATTATCTTTGTAAGATCATATAACATGTGGAAAGAGTGAAAAAGAAGAGTGAAAAAGGGTAATACGGTAAATGGAGCAATGAATAGCCTAATGACCAGTCAATCGGTGTCTGTAAAGGCCTGAATGGCTGTGCATGATGCTGTTCTTGTTCCTACGCTTATGTATGGAAGCGAATGTTGGGTGTGGCAGAAGAAGCATGAGAGCAGAGTGAATGCAGTAGAGATGAGGTCCCTCAGAAAAATTTGTAATGTTAGATTATGTGACCGAGTGAGAAATAATGTTATTCGTGAAAAGTGTGGTGTGAAAGATGATATTGTAAGAAAGATAGAAAAAGGAATGTTGAGATGGTTTGGGCACATACAGAGGATGGATGATAGAAAATTGGTAAAAGGGATCTATAGAGCTAGTGTGGATAGTAATGTTAGTAGAGGACGACCACGCAAAACACACTTGGATCAAATTGAGAGTGTGCTCAAAAAGTCAGGCGTCCGAAGTATCAAGAATAAAAGAGCATGTATGAAAAAAATTGATGGGTGTAAACGAAGCTAGAGAGGTTTGTCAGGTTCGTACGAAGTGGCGATCGATAGTCTCTGTCTACCCCAATGGGAACTAATGGCGTGAGTATATGTATGTAAATTTACATTATTATTATTTTGTTACTAGCCTCGCAGCCCAATTACCCGGTTTATACGTTCACTGCTCAATCCCTATGACATTTTACACGATCCTCTTTAGAAAAGTGGTTGAACAGTTTCGGAGCCTTTGGAGTCCCAGTGTTCATACAAGTGACCCAAGTATTTCTTTTGTTTTCAGAACTATATCCTACTGACGTTTTATTCACGGGAATTCGCTCGTATGCTGAAATACACCCCCGGCCCATCTCAAGTGTCAGCCTGAATATAGAGGTGGAAATGAAGCCTTCAAAAGCCAGAGGGCTGATTGCACTGATAGAGTCACCACACTTCTACACGTCGCTATCGTTGCAAGGCGGTGTCTTGGAGTATAGATGGATTGGTAAGAACTTAATCAAATGATTGTCTCTTTCATTTGTAATTTTACACTTTTATAAAATAAGGGTATTATATTTTAGGGTCATGGTACGAAATTAAAACCAGCATATTTTTTTTTATTAAGATAAATTTTATTTTTATAGGGCCGATTTTTTTATCCTTTTTGTCAAAGTAAAGTTTAGGTTTAAAAATAGCTATTTATTCATAAAACAAATTAGCATAGAGCGCACAATTTTATTTGCCAGATAAGTAAATTAGAGTTGAATCACTTGATTCCCTGAAGTAACAGAAATTAGCTAAGAAATGTCATCATCATCATCAGCCTCCCCAATGATCTCCACAACGACCGGTCTTATGTGCTGCCCTCATCCAAGAAAATGTCAAACGAAATAAATTTTCCGTATATTACAATGCTTAGTTTAACTTGAAGCCCAAACGTCCCTTCCAGACCGCGTATCAGGCGTGTCCTCCCTGGTCCGGAGCGCAGTGGTGGTGTCGCCGGGGCAGTGGCACGCGGTGAAGGCGGGGCGCTACGGCAGCCGCCTCTACGTATGGCACGATGGAGTGCTGGCCACCGACACCATGCTGGCGCACGCCTACCCGCATCACACGGATAACTGCTCCGTGGTGTTTGGTAATATGGGATCACATACTATGTTTCTGATGAAGTGTTAAGACGAAGTGCGATAAATGAAACGATACGAAAAGATTGATGAATGGAAGTTATGCTTGAGAGGTTTGCCTAGATCTTACGAAGTGAAGATCAATGAAATCGTTTGATAAGATCTAGAATCGAAGACACTACGCCTTAATGCATTAATATTTTTTTCAGGAGGCGCCAAAGATCTATCTAAACTACCATTCGACGTGATGTCGGGGCCACCAGAATCTTTCGCGGGATGTATCAGAAATGTGCATATCAACAACAATCTGGTGCCATTAGAAAAACAGAACATTAGGGGTACGTAATAAATTCTTAGTTACGCTGTCTATAATGGTTTGATAATCAATCTACTGTATGCAAGGACATGGAAGTCATGCAAGGGTTTTGTCCCACAAAGGTTATCCTTTTTGGGACAGGCAGAGCTCTGAGGGGAAAGTAATTCGTAATCAATATGTCATCGTACTATACCATCAACATCATCAGCCAATATTCGTCCAGTGTTGGACGTAAGCCTCTCATGAAGATCTCCATAACGACCTAGTGTAGTAACGTAGCGTAGCCCATCTTCAATTGAATTATAAGGTTTTTCATAGTCCACGAACCCTAAACACAATGACATCGGCCTTCCCTCATATAACTTAATCGCATATGCAAATATCCCGAAAGGTTTTAAAGTACATCTAAAAATTTTGCTAACTCAGGAAGACATTCAAAAATCGTGTAGTTTATTTTTTACTACAAGTGGCAAAAAACTTGCGCCTGATATATAGATATATAGATTTTCAAATCTTTCTGTTCCCATATTATTTCTATAGATAATAGGGCGTCCCGCATTTCCAAGTAGTATTTCGCCTACTTTATTAACCATGAATTAAACATTTTCCAGACGGCCAAAATCTCGCAGATTGTGACGGTACTCCGTGTGGGGTTGAAGTTTGTGGAGGAGGAGTGTGCAGTGTGGAGGACGGCGAAGTTCGCTGTTCATGTGGGGGTGGCGGGGCAACTGGGGCACGATGCCGAAGAGGGACAGGATGTGCCCCGTCTACTTGTGCCCCGCCTAGAGGGGAATGCAGGAATGGGACTTGTGTATGCAGCGCTGGATATCAAGGACTGAACTGCCAAGAGAGTAAATACTTTATTGATCTTTTTGATAACCTCTTTGCTTATCCACCTTTGCCTTGCTTGCTTGCCCCTTTTACTTCAAAATGATGAGTTAAGAAATTATAATCTGGCTGCCAGCCAAGCCATGTACCCCTTTTCGGACTAGGTCCATGAGCATGGGTAAGGGCATTATCAGTTAATTCATGAATATTCCTATATTATATGACCCGTTGAAATAATAAAATTTTCAGGAGCCAAAACTATCTAATAACCTGTTTAAGACGCTACCTTTCAGGTGCATACTATATAATTGTTACATTTTAATACATTAAGTAGGACTTATAAATTATGTTTCTTTATTTCAGAGATAAACGTCAGTATTCCACAATTCAACGGCGAGTCAATGCTTTCTTTAGTACAGAAGCCTTTACTTACAAGTAACTTGGGAGAACGTCTGGAAACAATGGCAGCAGTACCACACTATACCTCTTTTAATTTCACCACGGCTCAAACTGAGGGGTTGCTGTTTTGGCTCAATACGGTAGTAAGAAAAATGTCTCAGGTTCTTTAATGTGATCATTTGTTTCATTAAAATTTTATGAATGTAATTAACTCCAAGAGAACTTATATTCGTTTACAAAGCTAGCCAAAATCCAATATTACTTACTTGTAAATTTATCTAATCAAAAAAATATGTAAATGAGCTTTATTTGTTTCAGGAGAAAAATTACATCGGCATTGGTCTCGAAAATGGGCGTTTAAAAGCTGTCTGGTCTTTTCACAAACTGGAGAAATCTTTAATCATCAGTAACGGTCGCTATGACGGATTCCTGTCAGATGGTGAATGGCACGTGACCACTATTACTTTGACAAACAACAGTTTGACTGTGACAGTGGACAGTCTCGTCGTGCTCACGCAATACATCGATTGTGATGTTAATCGAGAAACACTCGTTGGATTCACCTTTGGTAAGAAGTAGTCACACAATGTTCTGACATATCTACTCAGTAACAATATTTATTATAAAGATGACTAAGGGATGCTGTTTCTTAAGTGGTTTTAATTATGATGCAGCAGATCATTATGTTATACTGCCACCAAATCTGCTTTTCCCCAATGTACAACTCAAGGGATTATGTTGATGTTGTTTAGCTAATTCAAGTTTTCCTTCGATTACTTGAGTGAAGTAACGATTAATTTTGTTACTTTATGACATTTAAAATAGGGAAATAAAAGCGGTAACGTTTAGGGCTTGTTGTGGTTTGCTTATACTAAGTCACCCTACGTTATCAATGAGGATTATCAATGCTCACTGCATCTGCATCTATGACTTTTAAATATATACAAAAGATAGAAATAATAATTATAATGTTTCGCTTGAAAAAAAAAGAGAAGTCACAAATAAAATTAACTCAAAAGATGCTGCTTTATGTATTGGAAGTAGCATAATTGAAGACGAACCAAACCTTGAGACACATTGCACAATCCTCTCCACTCACCTTGCCCATCTGGAAGTACTTTGCAAGACATTCTCCCAAGACAGAAGACCTATGCGTTCAATCTTTAACCGGTTTTTAATTGTTTTATATTTAGATTTATTTTGCCGTTATCTGTATGCTTTCAATGTATTTGAAAACTACTTAATTTATTTTAGTTTTGAATACCACCCCATTTTGAATGATTGCTTTATTTATGTTTTGTGGTATTCTAAATTAAAAAAACCGCGCCATCTCCCGAGTAAAATCGAAACAGAAGATTTATTCCTTTCATATGGAATCTGGAATATCCTCTATTTTGGAAACTAACGTGACTTTTTGGTTTTAGGTGGTTTATCAGATACCAAACACAAACAAGCAAGAAAATCTTTTCCTCACAACTTCAAGGGGTGCATAGCTGATATACAAACCGACGCTCTCAGTACACCTATCTCGGACTACAATAATATTTACAGCGAGAACATCAAGTCGTGCCAACTTTTACCGTAATCTACATTATACTTAGGCATCTGCTACTCATACTTTATGTGTCCCTAGTAGTCATTTTACTAGCTGATTGGTACAAATGTTTTTCTTACTGACGTAACAGCTAAAATGTTTTAATGTTAATTCTTAATATAAAGTGGAACATGCATTGTTAAATTTCTACGGTTTAGGTTAGGTTAAGGTTTTCGATGTACCTATCTTTGTAATATAAATGTGATTAGTACAAAATTGACCTGGTCTTCGTTAGAAGTGGCAAATTAATGTTATTTTTACGTAAAATGATCTTTACAATAGACTTTACTGTTACACTAATTTCTTTCCAAGACAAAGAACTTAATTTGCATATAGTGGCTTGGATCGGATAATTTTAATTTGCCTATAAGTAGTAGCATCAAGGCACATTCCTGAAACCTACTTGGTAGTAACAGTTCATCAAAAGTTACAGAACAAACAAATAATATTATATGTTCATATTTTACTATGTTACAACTTATTTTATTTCTTGGTTCGATGTAATGACTTCCCACATTATTCGACATTTTCTGTTCACTATTACGACGGATGTTGAATGATGGAAATCCAAAAAGTTATCGTATATTTTATAAACGTATTTGTTAAGATATAAGTAATCTCAAGTGCCTTGTTTGACCCATAAACTAAGTTAGAAATTTGTTATACGCAACAAAATTGTAGTATATAGTAAAACACATAATTTATGCTAGTAAGTAATCATAATAACTAAATTTTTGATGCTACTATTAGTGTTGAAAGTGATTCCTTAGACTATAGCATTATTATGAAATCATTTCTCTACATACATTTATTTTGGCTCATACATAGTAAATACAAAGATTCATGGTAGACGGTGCCTTAAATCACTTAAAGCCTATTACTATTGGTATCGACAAACGCACACTTACTACTTTGTGATGCGTCTGTCACACACATGGTCACACATAACATAAATAGTGCATGTTACGAATGAGACCGTGACATGCGCTGTCTCATTCGCACATTTTATTGCTACGTTTACCTCGAGCCTTTGTGCTTAGTTTAGAAGACAATTATTATTTTATAGTAATCTTACGTCTCATCATAATTTTGTATAAATTATGTAGCGTCTCTGCTAAAAGGTAAGCAAATTTCTTAAGAGTAAATGATTCTTGAGATATTTATGGATTTTTATTTCAAGTATGTCCAAACTCTTAACTAGAAAGTCTTGCTTGTGCCGTCTAGAGATTCTAAAATGCTAGGTTTTTATTATTTTCACAAGTCTTCATACTGTGAGGATATATGCTTTAATCGGATAAAATTAAGAGAGTAATTAACATGTTGTGTTAAAAACAAAAACTCACAGCAAACAAAACTGCATGGCAGTGACGTCTGACATCTCTATACTTATTTACCCATAAATTCTTAAGGAACCATTGAACCCATAGCTCCTAAGTATGTAATAATTGTCAGTAAAAATAAAACATTTGGTTTGTACGTAAAATATAGTTTTATTGATATATTCATGTTTAATAAATTGTATACATAACATCATCAAATATTTTATAAACATATACATTTCGTTATACGTAACTAGTTTCAGACATACAATATGAGATAATTCCCATTAAATATGAAGCGATTGAAGAGTAGTGCAGTATTAACCCTGTGCGCGGTAGTCACACGTACCGCGACATCACAAGCTCTGGACACCAGCACTCACCATTTGACTTAAAAACAAATGGAATACATCTGGAATGTATCGCCGTCCCACGATAACCTCTATCGGGAACGGCGACGTACTGTACATGTTTAAAAACTCGTTTAGGAACATTCTCAATAAATTGTATTAAACATTTGACAAACTAACCGACTTTACAAATTTCTAAAAATAAATAATCATTCAAATAAATATGTGATGAAATTAATATATTTAGATAATAAATAATAATTGCACGCGGGTATATAAACTTTTTGAAAATAAAACATGTATTATAATAGATTCCATTCATATTTGATACATAATGCACATTGATAACATCGAGATAGGTACATAGAACGAACGCTACACTTCGCAGACACGACACGGATTCTTAAATATCTTAGCACGGAATGTAGATGACATCAATATTTACTGTTTCTACAACTGCCATCAATTATTACTGGGTTTACCCATCGTCAATACTATACTTCTATTCTTATATTCTTTCTTGCCTTATTGCTTATATTTTTTCTTTTCTTTCAAATGTCTCATCTACTGAAATAACAATTTATATACAAAATATATGTCCCAATTTCATCACAGACATCTTCGATCACAGTTGTAGAAAGCAGCAGATAATGTCATATGGAAATCAGTAGATATTCTTTTCTTGTAATGTCAAGACATGGTATGTATAAAAGAACACAGTAAAGATATATTCGTATGTAGTAATAGATTATACTATATTAACATCGAAACAGTGAAAACGACATTTAGCTTATCTTATGAGATATTTGTAGATATATATATGTTTCGTCACAAAATTCCCAACAAACAGTTAATAGCACACCCATATTAAAATTACATGTTACCGTTGTATATATATAGTAATTTGACCACTTAACCGACCGAATACATTAACAACATTTATAAGACGGTCAAGATTATACGGTATCTCTAATTAATTGATATTTAACATAGTAAATTTCATGTAGAGATGAATAAAACATAACAGTAAAATACAGAAAATGCGATACAATAAGTTGGAATATTAAAAATTGTTTGCGCATAATTAATTGCATTGTACAAATTGGTAGACATTTTAAAAACGTCTTATTAGTATTTGAACAATTCATTTTAGAACGACAATCAAATCCTTACTACAACAATCAATAGAATTGACAATGTCATTTTAATAATTTCTCTTACAAGTAAAATAGCGTTCCAACCGGAATGTACCCTAATTTGAATGTTTAAATTGATAAAGATATAGGTGGTACACTCTTGCACGATCCGTTAAAGAAAGCAGGTTAAAAATCAGTCTCATTCGCATAAGGAAGTGATCACAGCACACTCACTGGGAGGCCGGCGGACCGGCCCCTTCATACTACCGGCACCGCGCCTAACATCTTATATTCATAATATACTTTAGCATGTTAGGCGAAGTGACTCATACATATATTTTGGCTACTTTACATAACATTAACTCTATTCGATAGATGCACCGTTTCAATAATATGGAGGTGAAAAAGATAACACGTCGAGTACACGTAACAACTTATAAAAGACAGCTGACAGTAACAAGTAATAAGCGGAGACTAGATATAGATTTATGAAGACACAACACACTTAGAAATTCGTGGCATTTATATTTATATTCGAAACTAGCATTAACCGCGTCCAAAGTGACGACGTCACGACCCTCATCGTCCGCCACAGATCCGAGCTCACTTCAATATTATAACTAGCTTAGCTCTGCATACAAAATT
>OY755175.1:14650832-14801088 GCA_963576735.1 Bedellia somnulentella | reverse complement strand
TGGAAAACAACAGCTTTTACAAAAAATAATAATATTAAATAATATAACTTAATACAAAAAAGTTACGCTTCATACCTGTGGCGTCCTCTGCGCAGACAACTGGTCCAAGAAGGTTTGCGTATCGCAGTCCTCGTCGCCCTGCATGGAGGCTCCGGCGGACGAGCCCTCGCCCTCCGACCACGCGCCCGGGGAGGCTCCCTGGCTGCCGTTTATGTCCTTACGTGGGGAGAGCGACGGCGTACTTGCACCCGAATTTGCTTCTGAAATTGCTGTTCATTAGGATATATTTATTATTACCGTGATCAGTGGGAAGCACCAATGAATCTCACGCGGAGAGGCTTAGTTTCAAAGCCTGAGTCGGGCCTACACAATCGTCTTTCCTAAAGTGCACTGTGGTTAATTTGTCAAGGTTTTTTGTGGAGGGTAAGATAGTAAGAAACCTTCATGGCTAAGTTGTCTTATATGACAGTATACTTGGACAAAAAACTCCTTATTACGTGAGGGCACTGTGCAGGTAGTGAAAACGTGGGACTCTGTACTCCTGGTGACTTTAATGTCACATGCTGTTCAGAGGTGCTAGCACCTAGCGTAGTAACTCTTTCAGCGATTTACGGCGTGAACATTTGAGTATTTTTTTTAAAATGTGACAGCTTTTTACATCATAGCAAGGTCAAAAGCATGAGATTATTAATAAAAAAAAATCAAGTGCAGGTGCAGCTGGCTAATTATTGGCACAACCATACTCCTGAACTATTATATATACTTTAATTTGTGCTTCTTACAGATTATGGGCAATTTAAATGTAGCCAATTAAAGCTTTATACCTTTGCTAAGTATTATTTTGTTTTGTTTTCATTAGTTATTTCAATTTGCGTTTTTCTGTATCGTCTGTAAAACAATTGGTAGAAACTTTATAGGTCAAGAACTTCTCTGTTTTTTTATCTTATTTGAAATATTGTGTACCGTTTGTTCCTCAAATAAATAAATTAAAGAATATCTCCATAAACAATTTACTAGATGATGGATGAGGATAGCACAGGACTTGTTGTTGTAGAAATATTTTGGGGAAGGTCTATATCCAGCAGTGGAAGTCTATTAGCTGCTGATAATGATGATAAAAATTAAATACAGAATATGTGGTACAATTTTTTGCTTCCTTATCTTGGTCAACCTACTATTAAGTAGATTCACCTGGAGAAAATTTTACTATAAGTTTACTGAAATGATATAAAATAAGACTTACCTATGCCATTATTCCTATTATTTTGTCTTCTTTCTAATTTTTGTTTTAGCTTAGAATGTATCCTAAGTGCTCGCTCATCTTTTTGGTAAACAGGTGGAGGTTGGTAATGCTGCATGTGGTGAGGTGGGACATGGTAGTGTGTTGTGTAACCACCCCCATAGTAATGTGGAGTCGCCCCTGCACCATTTGTTGGAGCCTGAAAAAAAACAATATTTATTATGAATTAATGATAAATATGTTCATTAAAACCCAGATCAATACAACACTGTATATCGCAAAGCCCTGCTTCTTTTTGGAAGGAAATTTGCTATACTTGTGTCTGCAGATCTACAAAAGCATTGATATTTATTAATGAAATTTAATTTTAATTTAAAATAGTTTAAATTAAATTTCAGTTTTATATTATTAAAAAAACGGTGATAGGCCTGCCCCTTTCATGTGAGTACACTGTCCAAGCAGAACATGAGTACTCTGAACACCAGGTGACAATTTCACATGATGTTCAGAAGTATTAGTACCTCTTCCAGCCTTTGGGGATATTCGGCATGAATGTTTGAGTCTTTGAGTATATTATTACCAGCAAAAAGTATTTCATATATTACTAGTATGCTATCATAAGATCCTTATTTGTCAGGGAAGATTTTGAAACCGGGTAAGATAGTCAGCTTGCAGTGCCCTTAGATGTGGACACTACATGGCACCAAACTACACTATAAATCAATAAATGGGATAGTCACCAGCTTATGAATTAGATATTTGTCACCCACTTATGGAGCTTGAGAGTGAAAAGATAGTAAAACAAAGGATTGTTTCTAATGAATCTCTAGCAATATCACTTAAAAAGCCCTAAGTCACTAACTCAAAACTCTAAGCCTACTACAAAATATGGGGAGTAAATTGGCTGGTGCTATATTAAGCCATAGATCACATACACCACACCCATGGCAATCTATATGAATGTGAAATAAAGATAAACTCAAATACACAAAATAAATATTCAAAAAACTAGATACACTACTAGTAAATATTATCAACAACAACACTAAATAAACATTAGATAACATTGTATCAACAATTCTATGAGCTTCATTTGTAAATTTTCTACAATAAAATTTGTGTTTTTTACTATAACTAACCTTTTCGGTGCTTTCATTGGATAAATTATCAGGTTCACCAGACATTTTCTATTAAAAACTTTATTTGATAAAATATCCTTCAACACACATACTGTTATCTAAAACCGATACACTATGACTATAATGTTTATGTGGCCGATGGAGATCGGAGCAATCGGCCACGTATTGCCAACAATTCAATTCCAATAATTCAATACGCTTATCAGTACGCGAAGGCGCGCGGTGCGGATTGCCTGCTATAGTGAAAACGTCACGACACGCAAGAAAACTTATACCTAGTATGCCAGTTAAACCGAGGCTTACTTTTTCCATGTACTACACTAACTACTTTTGTATTTTCATGGCGTAAAATTAAATTCAAACAACTGTGCTTCCTTTTAGCATACACTAGAGTTGCGATAAACAAGTAAACGTTCAATGGTAATTTAATATGATGTAAAGGCATTCATATTTTTCAATTTATACTATTTTAAAGTTAAGCAAATTCCAGTTAATATAATAGATAAGATAAGAGTGAGAGTGAGTTTTTTCGTTTATTCCACAATGCAATCATAAACAAAAGTATCGAAGTATCGAAACAATACAACACAACAATAGATTAGCCATATTTAGACCAGTGTTGCCAACAAGTCAAGACCGTATGTCGCCCAATTTTCAATGCTTGAGTAGCCTAAAGTAGCCCAAACCCGAAACTAAAATAAAAACCACCTTTTTAACTATTTACTTATGTATTTATATTATAACTTCCTGTACATACAATAAAATCAGTGCTTAACACTTAAACAACAAGTCTTTTAAACTAGAGTTTGAAGTTATTTAAAGAAAATAAAAGTATCAAAACAGTGTTTTAAAGTTAAAGTAAGAAAAGATTTTAAATTGGCGTGTCCAAAGACTCATTAGCCAGACTCTAAAACATTATTCTGCTTGATCTGCTGCGAGCAATTTCTGTTCTTGCCCTGTTTTGTTATTACTCCTAAAGGTTAAGCGGATCAAAATTCCTGATTCGAATAGTTCTAATTAACATACTGATTCGAATATTCGGTTGATTCGAATTTAAATTTTTCAACCCCACCTGTGATATTTTCACAGTATTGCCAACATGATCTCAGAGGTATTTAGAGATGAAACGTTCAATATGGGTGAAGGGTTTTGCCAAGGGGTTTTGCCATCTTTTTATCTTGATTGTCGTATATCTTCTTATGTAGATTATTTTTTTGTGCTTATTTGTGTCGTAATTCGATTATAAATAAAAGTAAATTTAATCTTTTTCGAGTAGCCTAAACGGCGACCAGTCGCCTTTACGATTTTTTGGTCGCCGTTTTCCAATCTGAGTAGCCTAAATGGCGAAAAATCGCCTACGTTGGCAACACTGATTTAGACTGAGGGCAGTGTTGCAAAAGCGAAAGTTAAAAAATCGGGTAATTTTCCAGTTAAAAATCGGGAGAAAACGGGAGATTTTTTAGTCTTAATAAAACATCAGTATTTTATGCTGATAATCAAATTAAAGTGATTTATTAAACTATATAAAAATATATATGTAGGACTGATAATTCATTTTTGTACCACTTCTTGCTTACAATTTTAGTAAACAATTTTCCAGCAATAATTAGATTTTGTTGGGCATGAAACCTCATGTGGGGATTATTTTACTGATCTATAAAATGACTATCATTTTATACCTTTTGCCGTTGAAAGTCTCGGCCCGTGGGGCAACGAGGCACGGCAATTCTTTAAAGAACTGTCCGCTCGCCTTGTGGAAGTGTGTGGTGATCCTAGAGCAGGCAGCTACCTCGGCCAACGCATTAGCTTAGCCATCCGAAGAGGAAATTCTGCTAGCATTTGGCAATAATTTAATTCTTAATTTTTATACAATCATTGTAAATATTTTGTAATTGTAAAAGTGGAATCAAGGAAAGAAAAATTTCGGAGCCAGCAGGACTTGAACCTGCGACATTCCGGTCTACGCCCCGGCATCCTTGATTGATAAGTATTTTAAGATAAATATTGAAATTTTCACAAGTCTGATTATTTTACAATAATGAACTCTATCGCAAAACGTTTCGGTGTAATATGTTTTGTGTATACTGACGTCACTGCCGTATTAAAAGACCCTGTGAGTGTGAGAATTTTATGGGAATTCCCGTGCGTGAGAATCCCGTGGTCAATGTTACTAGGTGATTCTTGATGTTTTCTGTCTTTAGATTGCTATATTAATTATTACTTTAATCTCAAATGCAAAAAATCGGGAGATATGGTCACTAAATCGGGATATCGGGAGGGAAAGGCCAAAATCGGTAGATCTCCCGATAAATCGGGAACTTTTGCAACACTGACTGAGGGTGAGGGATGGGGATAACCAAACCCATATTAATCGATGTTGAGTTAACATCGATCATTTAAATATATTTTAAAATTTTCGAACATGTCGCCCTGTTCAACGTTCTTCAGCATGAATAAAGTGTTTTAAGTTTTAACTGCAATTTCACCTGCCATATTTGCCACTATTATTATACTGCCAAAAAAACTATCGAGCTGTACTAGCGTACTAACGCCATTTAGTTTTCCAAAAGCACTTAATAATCCTATGTAATATCTTTAAAGAGTTAGGTCATTTACACTCATAGTTAAAAGAGCAACATGTGGTTGTCTTACGCGTAAAATATAACTCGAGGCATAATTATCTAACTAGAACATTTCGCAGGCTCTTATCGATTGATTATAAATTATCAATAGACGAACCAACTATATGAACTACTGTTGCACTTATACCGCTACGAACAATCACATCAGACTTCAATCGCCTTATACACATTAATGTTGCGACATTTTCATGTCGTATCAGTAAATCTATTTTCGCTGCTAAAGACCCAGATTGATCGATCCATTTAATATGTACAACAATCGTGGTAAGGGTAGGCATAACTTGCCGTATAATGTATATACAAAATTGGAATAGTTTTTGGTATCCGTTCGTATCGTATAAAAAATAAAATTATTACGGAATTCTGTCATTTACATTCAGTCAAACATAGCGATAAAATTATTTGTAAGATTAATTATAAAACCTGTTTTCTAGTTTGGAGTCAGTTTTCTATTGTAAAAAAACGATAGTTTATAAAAGTAATATAAATAAAGCATAGAATGGAAAAATCTTTATTGCACATGACAGTTAAAACATTTAACAAATATTATGTCCTTAAGTAGAAGTACAGTAATTGAATAATTATAATCGATTGTATAACGATGTGGCACACCACTAATACCATCTAAAGGAAATTGAAAACTGTCAATGTCACATATTGTCATTGTCACTGACACGAACCTAACATTATTTAAATTTGAAAAAATAGATTTTAGGAAACAGATTTGGTAATTCCCCATCTGAGCCATCTACCATTATTTAAGAAAAAAATAATTAAGCCAGATAGGTAGGCTAAAAGAATCTATTTAGTTTCATACGATAAGCTATATTATCATCACTATGACTATCAGACCAGACCATCTAACAATATAACAACTCAAAAAATAAAGAGATGTTATTCTAAAATACACAATGGTATAAGTCAATTAAATCCACACCTACAATATGGGCATCTAATAAAAACATGGTGTGTTGGGGTTCTTTGAGATCCTGAGTTCTGGAAGTTATTTTTTTCCCTCGGAGCATATGTTAGTTATCTTTGTCTGGTGTTACTTGGTCAGACTCCTGCCTTGTCTTTATAGTCTTGGGTCTTATAATCTTTCCTAACAACGTTTACATTGCATACATATAAACTCACGCTATTTATTTCGATTGCGTTAGGGCGAGATTATCAAAAAATAGCTACACAAAAGACAAAAAGATAAAGTGGTGTAGGCAGGACACGAACTGATGCATCCTCGATTTGAGTTCTTCTGCTAGAGATGTCTTATGCTTGTTATTTATGTTTTCTAATATAGGTGTGGAATGATGATCTAGGATTTGAAGTAATGCCAGAAGTGTAAAATTAACATCCACGTTAAGTACTATTGTGGATATATAAGCTAAACTCATATAGTGTCAAGTAAGGAATCTATGGGCACAATTCTACCGTCGAAAAAGGAAGCTGGAGAACAACACACAAACAAACTTACATAATGATGGGGTGGTTGGTGGTGAGGTGGGGGCGGTCCTTGGTGGTGGGGCTGGTGGTGCGGGGCCTGGTGGTGTGGGAGCTGTTGTGCGTGCGCATGCGCCACCAGGTAGTGTCGCATCCCGTCATCCATGACCGATGGCATCATGGGAGGGGGCGGTATCATAGTTCCCGAAGTTACCACGGGCATTCCTCCTGGAACATAATGCCTTTCTTATTTATTTGCTATTTATAGTTTTATTAGGTAATTTAATGTTTTTTGACATGAATTCCTCATGTGGGGATTATTACTTATAAATAAAAGATGTTATTAAAGGAAAGAAAAAATTTTTCTTTCCTTTAATAACATCTTTTATTTATTATTAGGTAATGTTCAGTGGTCAATAGAGATTGTAAGTTATATTAGTCGACGTTATAATCTAGAATAATTTTGTATAATTGTGTAGTTAGGTGTGATGCTGTCTGTGGATGATATTAAGTTTTGGTCACAGTAAAATCAGGAAACACGGGATAGATTTTTACTTATTAGAATTAAATGAAAATTGTGTATAACTAGAATATTATATATTTGTATAGGCTGGCACATAGACAATGACATACAAATGTTTATGAATAATTATATGTTTTATATGAACGAACAACCAGATGTTTTTTGTATACGTATATACCAACAACCTCTTTTTAAACAGTGAATAAGGGCCGGCGCTGACTGCCGGCATGGCATGGCAAAGTATTTCGGTACAGATATAGCATTTTTAATCTTATTACCATGCGTATAGAATTCATTTTGACACAACGATGCCGAGGGAGGCCGCGGTAGGACAGAACGTCGGCATCGTTGTGTCAAAATGAAGTAAAATGAATTCTATACGCATGGTAATAAGATTAAAAATGCTATATCTGTACCGAAATCCTTTGCCATGCCATGCCGGCAGTCAGCGCTGGCCCTAAACCTTCTTTTTAGCTTTGCCGTACTAGTGCGTAATTATAAACAAAAAGCCACCGTTTCAGTAAATTTAGTGCAATTAAAGTCACTTTATGAGCAAAAAATGTGTTTAACATTCTAATTCTGCATACTGATTTCGATACGTTACTTAGAATAGACATCGCAATTTTTATCTCATACAGTAAGGGTACTTTAAACATTTCAAACGCTAATTATTTATTTTTTGTGAACTACTGGGTAAGGTCATATGGAAATTTGTTATAATTGGTCCAATAGTATACAAAGAGCCAATACTAAGGTATTACTATGATGGTTTACTTGTACATTATGTACATGTATGCCATAATAACTCACATAACACTAATCAAATGTTCATGTAATAAACTGCATAATCACTTTAGCTTGACGTAGAAACAAAATTGATTGATTAAAATTGGGAATTTGGAATTTTAATTGATTAAAATTGGGAATTGTAATTGATTAAAATTGGGAACAAGCAATTATAGTTAGGATGCAGACTAAAACTATTATTTTTTATTTATTTAAGCCACGTTCTCCGAATACGCTGTAAATTTAAGTACAAGCCAAATTGAACAGGGAAAATCTAGTTATATTGGCTAATTTCGCTGTTCTTTGTGTGACCAATAAAATGGACGCCATTACATTCATCAGACTGGAACAAAATCTCATATTCACTCAAACTAATGAATCAATAAAAGTAACAATGTGAAAAAGAGAACTCTATTATATCTAAGTGGGTCGACAAACAATTGCACCATATGTTATGAGCGTAAATGTTCTGTGCTGTGGCTTGAGATAAAATAAGTTTTATTACGTTCCAAGACACTATTAACATAATAATCGTAAATAAGATCATTACTATTTTATACACTATACTATTAGTGTGAGAATACTCAATGAAAATTCTTTTCAGCGACAACAATACCAGTTTTGAGGAATTATCAGTCGAACAATTTAACACACGCATAGAATACGTCCTTTAATTGTTTTGATAGTTTAATGTATTTTACAGTGGTTGAATAATAGTTAATTGGTCTAAGTGTTACTATCTTGTTTGTGAATGCCACATAACGAATAAAGTTAAAGACGTGAAAGGGGAGTTTCACAAAACACCAGTACAAATGTAATGAAGGATGAAAAAGGTGAATTAATGACTGATGGAATTAGAATAAAAAGGGTATGGAAGGATTATTTCGAGGGTCTCTTTGAAAAAGAGGATGACCCCACTACTTCAGCAATTGATATTAATATTAATTGTAACGAAGTGCTGGGTGATATGTGTGAAAGTGTGATAAGTATGGAAGAAATTGTAAAAGCGATGAAATGTATGAAATTAGGGAAAGCGGCAGGGTATGATAGAGTTAATATCGAAATGCTAAGGGCTGGTAAAGGGTTAGTGGCTTCTTGGCTGTTCTTCCTTTTTCGAAAGTGTTGGGCACTTGGCAAAGTACCAAATGATTGGTGCAGAGCGGTGATAGTGCCCCTATATAAAGGGAAAGGGTCACGCCAGGTAGCAAAAAACTACCGTGGTATTAGCCTACTTAGTGTTGTCGGTAAATTGTATGCTAAGGTATTGATTGAAAGAGTGATGAAAGAAACTGATGAGAAAATCTGGGATGTGCAAGCAGGGTTTAGAAAGGGAATGGGATGTATGGATCAAATCTTCTCCTTAAGGTGCATCACAGAAAAATTCTTAGCAAAGAACCAAAAAGTGTATTGCACCTTCATTGATCTGGAGAAGGCGTATGATAGGGTAGTAAGAAAGAATTTGTGGGAGGTGTTGTCTAAGTTCGGTTTGGGGAGCCAACTTATACGTGCATTGGAGTCACTTTATGAGGGTTCCAGTGCATGTGTAAGAATAAACGGAGAAAACACGGACTGGTTTGAAATCTCTAGGGGTGTACGTCAGGGTTGTGTAGCTTCTCCGTGGCTTTTCAATCTGTTCATGGATGACTGTTTGAAAGAACTACGCGAAAGTGATTATGGTCTGAGAATGGAAGGATTCATCATTAAATGCCTCTTATACGCTGACGATCAAGTATTACTTGCATCAACGGTAAATGAGTTGCAAGAGATGGTGAATATTGCGTGTAAGTCTTTTGAAAGAAAGGGCATGCGAGTGAATGTGGACAAAACCAAGACAATGGTTTTCCAGAGAGAGGAAAGTATGACAGAATGTGAGATTACAATAGGTGGCAAGAAAGTGGAACAAGTGAAAGAGTTTGTATATCTGGGAAGTTTGTTTACAAGGGACGGAAAATGCGAGGAAGATATTGAAAGGAGAGTAAAAAAGGGAAATGCGGTAAATGGAGCCATAAACAGTCTAATGTCGAGCCAGTTCCTGTCTGAAAAGGCGCGAATGGCAGTTCACAATGCTGTACTGGTTCCTACGCTGATGTATGGTAGTGAATGTTGGGCATGGCAAAAGAGGCATGAAAGTAGAGTGAATGCAGTGGAAATGAGATCCCTCAGAAGTATATGTAATGTAAGGTTGTGTGACAGAGTGAGAAATAGTGTAATTCGTGAACGTTTAGGTGTGAAAGATGACGTAGTGTGCAAGATAGAGAAAGGAATGTTAAGGTGGTTTGGGCACATAGAGAGGATGAATGACAATAAATTGGTGAAAGAGATCTATAGAGCCAACGTGGAAGGTAATGTGAGTAGAGGACGACCACGGAGAACACACTTGGACCAAATTGAGAGTGTGCTCAAAAAGGCTGGCGTCCGAAGTATGAAGAATAAAAGAGCATGTATGAAAAGATTGATGGATGTAAACGAAGCTAGAGAGGTTTGTCAGGATCGTACAAAGTGGCGATCGATAGTCTCTGCCTACCCCAATGGGAACAATGGGCGTGAGTATAAGTAAGTAAGTAAGTAAGTAAAAATATTGTTAATTTTTTTTCTGCCGCGGCGCCGGCGGCGCGGCGCTGACAGGCAGGCTGTTGGGGTAGGCAGATCCATCGACCATCGATCGCCACTTTATACGATCCTAGCAAACATCTCAAGCTTCGTCTACATTCATCATTATTTTCATACATGCCTTTTTATACTTCAAAGGTCGGCCTTTTTAAGCAAGTTTATATTATATTATACTATAGTGAAACTGTATCGGTGAGACATAGTTTTTTTTTAACAAAAGACCGACTAAATACAATATATGGTTGAATAGAACCCAAATTTGCTATTTTCGACAGAAATGACTGTTTGTCTGTATCCACGTATCACCACGAATCACGTAAAAACTATTGGACAGATCTTAATAAATTTTGAATGTTTTTATTCATTAAAATCTCATGTGGGGATTATTACTAATAAATAAAGGAAAGAAAAAATTCGACACAGGCGGGAATCGAACCCGCGACCTCGGGGATACGCCCCCGTCGCTCTGCCATTGAGCTACCGTGTCAATGGCTGCCAGTGCGAAATTATTCTATCCTTTGTTTCTTTTTACACTTTTAAGTAGTGTTTGCGTTCCCTACCTCCGATTTTTTTACAAATTCGGAAGGCCACTTGTCTACCTTTTCAGATAGAATGCAAATGTTGAGAACGCCTAACCATCACATAATTTGAATGTTTTTGTTCATGAAAACCTCATGTGGGGATTAATACTAATAAATAAAGAATCCTTTGTTTCTTTTTACACTTTTAAGTAGTGTTTGCCTTTATTTATTCTTTATTTATTAGTAATAATCCCCACATGAGGTTTTCATGAACAAAAACTTATCGTAATGATTCATTTATGACAATAAGATCTCCTCAGGCTCTACATGGCCATTTTTGTTTCCGTAAAATAAAACGGGCCAGTGCGAGTCAAACTCGCAAATTGGTCCGTACAAGGCTAACATGTTTGAAAAATTGTGTACGCGGACATATCCACGTTCACTAATCTATTATAAAAAAAGCGTACAAACCGTAATCAGCGTGCACAGTGCACACGTGAGCGTGCTGGGGGTGTTGCTGAGGATGATGGCACATCTCCTGCGGCACGAAGTACTGCTCCTGCGGGTAGTACTCCCCGTAGTAGGGCTCGGGGCCGCCGCCGCCGTTCTCCGCCACCCCCACGCCCACCATTGCTCCCGCCACCTTTACCAGCTCATCGCAAACATGCGCGCTCTCTCCGCGCCCGCTCACCTGAGACAATTTAAATTGCAGTTTTAGAATGATCTCGAAAGTGAAGTGTTGGCGGTGTTGGCATCGATTGGATGCCAGTTGGAGATACCTGAGTTTCGATGTCGGTTTTGTAGCGTTTGTCTTATAGTTGTTCATTTATATATTTAAAATAAACAACTTGATAACTATAGCACTATACTACAACTAAGTACTGATTATTTTAAAGGAATGCATTAAAATAAAGAAACAATTTAAGTAAATCGTGGTTGTGAACTATGCGCTGCCGGCCAAGATTAATCTTATACATCACCAATATATTATCATATCTTCAGCTTTAATTGGCTAAAAAAGTTCTATCTAAAATATATGATCTAAAGCCTCAACCCTTCATAAATAATCGTGACCATCGTTACAAACAAATAGCTTACAGTTTCATCACAAGAAGCTCCACTTAAACCAAGAACATGTTTCTTCATAAGAGCGGTGACGGCGGTGCCGCCATCACGCCGCCATGCTGTCAAGCCAACTCACGAGTTCTGCGTGGATGCGCCGATCTGTGTCACTATCATTTGCCAAGGAGCATCGTATCTCTATTCTACTGTGCAATCTTGTTACTTTATTTTAATTTGTGACGTAAAACCGGACCTAGATTCGCATGAAAGATCGTATTCTTGATTTTCTTATTGTAGTGTTCTCCTCACGCATAACAATTTAACGAAAAATATATTGTAGTGTATCAAGTAATGTCAGATATGAACTGCTTTATAATTTATCTACCGTAGACGATAAATACGATAATATCTAGCTTTAATTAATTGAGCGCACTACTCGCTGCTGTCACCATGTAGTTAACAACTAATGTCAGACACGAACTCCTTTAATATTTAACATACAACACTTATTAAAAAAAGTTGGACTAAAGTTATGCCGTTTAAATGAAGGAGAATATCAAAGACAACTGCATTTGCCTATACTGTAATCACCAATTGGGATAGTTAGGGCTTCTAAATTCTCTCTTAAAAATTGGAAGTAGAAAGGGGAAATATAATAGTTGATGATGACTTTACAACAATCAATTCAACTTTTAACTTTTAGTTGCCTTTTATGACACTGGAAGTGATGGAGTAGCGCTATTAATTTCGATGCTACACAGCAAAAATTTTATTTATTTCTTATATGCTATGTTTGCAGAATGATCAGATATTCACGCTTGCAATCAGAACGTATCAATAGGTGCAGATTGAACAATGCACACGAAATCGAGGAACAATCCGAGCAGAATTGCGTCCATGTCCATGCCTACTTGTTAGTTACTAAAGCATTCACCTGGATAATTTACTAAGTGGCATTTATTATGCATGCCATGTTCCCTGGCACAGCACACTGTACATATGTACTGAGCTAGTCCTCCTATTACTGTTATTACTCGTTAGTATTTAGAAAACCAGTTATATATGTGTAAATGTACGACGTTAGACTTATACTCCGTTCGTTTTTCCTCCAAGATGAGCAGTGAACTTTTCAGAAAGGTTCTAGAGTGGTGTGAGTGCACCCTAACTTTTAGGCTTAGAATCATATTTATGTATTAACAGATAATCATACTGTTTCGGAATTCGATGATGGGTAAACTAGAATCATGGGTATAATAATCCATAATAAAGGCGCCCTAACAAAAAATAGGGAAAATTCATAAATGGGCAAGATAATGGACGAAAAGCAAACAGAAACACAAAGTACATACATACATATACATATGCTCACGGCTATATTTCACTAGAAGGGGTAGCCCGAGCTAAGGAATTATAAACTCCTCAGCCACTTTTGGAAGTTGAGTGGGGAAAAGGCGGTAAAATAAAAGTATTTGGTGTTTTTGTAAACACAAAGTAGGTTACCGAAAAGAAATCATAATTTTATTCTAACATTAAAAAATGTTAAAATTATGTCATATGTGTTTCAAGTAGATGATCGAAAGTAATGATGATTTTAAAATTTCTTGATGACCTATTAAAAGTGCAAGTAAAAGTTTTATCTTCTAGATATGGCTAGCAGGGGAAATTTCAAGATAAATTAAAAACTTAATCTTTAAAAGTAGCTGATAACTAATACTGTACAATGTTGGTAAGTCTGTTTATAAGAAGTGGTTTATTACTATAAAATTTTCTTGGAACACCTATTTGAATTGCTTACAGATAAAGATGCAACAACAATAATTATAAACATTTCTGAGATATCGGTCACGTTTTAATGTATGGTTTCAAATAATATCCTCCTTTATATCCTCAGGGTGGGGAAAGATACTTCTAAGTATCGCAAGACATCTAATCTAGTGTCCAGTTTTCCCTAAACTATTTTACCTGGGAAACCGATAACACGCTAGTCTTACTAACTTAATCTTATACGCTTCTCCTACGTTTCAGCTCAAATTATTTAAGTGAGGGTTGATAAAGGTAAATATATTAATTTGTGACAAAGGAAGAACTGTATAAACAGCTACGAGCCTGAATCCTGAATAGTTGAAAATTTTAATCATAAAATTCGATGATTATAACACTTTAAAATAATCAAATGTAATTAATTAGTGAAGATAAGCTTTAAAACATTGAATTTATTGTTTGCATACACATATTAATGATAACTAGTAATCAGACAAAAATATACACTTTCACCAAAAACACTATAGCAAACACTAAGCTTCTCTGTTCCTAATCTATTAAGGAAAGAAAAATGTCGACACCTGCGGGACTCGAACCCACGACATCCGGGTATGCGCCCCCGTCGCTCTGACAACTTTTCTTTCCTTAATTTATCAGTAAACTAGTGGATCGGCCCAGCTTCGCACGGGTAGCGTTGTTTTTAATATTTGAGGTTTCTTGAATCACTGCTCAAGCTTTGAATGCTCAAGCGCAATAATTACTACGTAGACCACTTCTGAATAGTGTAGCTTTGTGATTTCTGTGAAAGCGCTCATATGAACGGTTTAGTGTCTCCAAAAATAACCTAATTTTTAGAATTAGTTGAAGTTGAGTTGAGTAAAACGCTATAAAGTACTTATAACAACTACAACAACTGGCGCCATCTAGTATGTAATATGTAAATTAGTAATTATTTGGTTTTGATCACGGGCGCGATGACTTATTTCATGTGTAATTTCGGTGTTTCTCTACCGATTTCCATGATTCTTTTTTTATTGAAATTGATAATGATGTTAACTTTTTTAAATAAGGCATTAACGTAAGAGTAAACAAATATAATCAGAATGCTCCGAACTGCTAAGCTATCAGGACTTACACGTGATATTGTTATCAACCATAAGAGGTAGACGTATGCTGTAGTAAATTTTTTTTAGAAAATTTTACGAAGAATATTTTAGTCATACATGATTTCTATGTAACTTAAACCATCAAGGCTGCGCTCGCGACGAAAGCTCAAAAAATGTAGTAATTTCTACCGTTTTCCCAAAATATTCCCAAATTCCTCTTTACTACTCTGCTGAAAAGTATACTATATCCTGCCCAGGAGTATGAAGAATAATTGTGCCAAGTTTCGTTAAAATCCGTCGAGTAGTTTTTGTTTCCATAAGGAACATACAAACCGACAGACAGACAGACAGACAGACAAAAATTTTACTGATTGCATATTTGGCATCAGTATCGATCACTAATCACCCCCTGATAGTTATTTTGAAAATATATTTCATGTACAGAATTGACCTCTCTACAGATTTATTATAAGTATAGAATAGATAATCCCCACATGAGATTTTCACGCTCAAGAAAGTCTACTTTTCTGGTCCTATTTAAATCAGCAGACTTGTCTCTATTAAATTATTCTAGCGATTATGCCAACAGACCATGTAGATCGTGTTTTATTTGACTAACATTATGGCATGACTCATTCAAATGTTTGTGACGGCCCGATTGAATAAAACTAAATTTATAGCATTTTGTGTGAATATTCAGATATCAATTTAGTTAATCAATATTCACAGGTATATAATTCCGAACGACTTTCAAAAGGCTACGTTTTTATTAAGTATGTTCTAAAACAGTTGCAAAAAGCTCACAGTTGCAAAGGTTGAATGAAACCTATTTTCATTGGTTTCATTGTCTATATAAAAAGATTCATTTTTAATTTCGAAACGTGGAAAACGAAATTTGGACGTTTAGGCATTATCAGACTTTTAACCCTTACTTTTTATGATATCAAATACAAATATATATCCTGCATTGCTAGTACGAGCTTCCATTTAACTAGATATCTCTAGGTACAGCCATTTCTTTGCACTTACTCATTATTGTATACTAACTATCATCTCATTCTAACCGATATCGTGACGATAAAATAGCGCTTGTACTAGGCCTCCTGTTTTATTCGTTCCACTGATATTGTAGATTTGTATTCATTTATTAAACACCAATCATGTAATATAGTGGTGACCTTAACCATATGCTAATATCCTGTCTGGCTGCAACTAGTCGGGAACGACTGACCTAAGTTTAGATTCTGTTCTGAACAATGGAATATCTCCATTTGATAGAAAAATAATCAAAGAGTAGCGTAGATACGTTTTGTTAGATCGGAATTAGAAGCGCTGTTGCTTTGAATAAATGTCTTGTCTTTCTAAAATTTTATCATTAAAAACATAAAAATAACCTTATGCAGATATTATCATAGTCTTTGGGTGTGAAAGTGTCATGAAATGCATTTGTATTAATACATACATAGACAGTAGCTAAATTCAAGAACATATAAATGATTCGAAAGAGGGTCTAGCTGACTGGGCGACTGTTGCATATTTGCATATGTATGACACACTAACATATCAGTCACTATGTTAATAAACAATTGTGTTACCCAATTTTAAGTAGACTAAACAAAGGTTATTCACTATACCCACTTAGTCACCGTGTCGTTATTTCTGTTTACCTTTATTGAGGTCAGATAATTTAAAAGTTTAGTATTTTTTAAATTGTTGGTTTAGAATATCACTAATCTTTGTCTTTACACGGGTGTCGTAAGAAGCGAATTTCGGTATTTAGCTTTTTAAGTGGTGTTTGGGCGATATGGCTGGAGAATCGTCACCAACCATCCTTTTTGTTACAATCTTTTCTCCACTAAACTTCCATAAGTGGTTGAGGAATTTTCCGGCTAGACTTTGCTAGGATTTCTAATCATGCATGACTGTATGTATGTATATGTATGTATGTTTTTTTTTAATATAATATTTTACAGACTACGTATGGGATTAATATTATTATTGAACATTCACAATACACATACATATAACACTCCCTAGTGACACATAATTGAAGGTGCCTATTTGTGTGAGGCTAGTTGTATAAAGATATAATATACTCTCACAAGTACAATACTAAATTTGCAATCATGCAATGTGATAGCGATCACCTTTCATTTGATTACCTCATCATTATTACAGCCGGGGCTTCCCCGCATCATATATGATGACATTGATGACACGCGGAACGGACAAGCATTAAAGATATCATATTTAATAAGGTTAAAATTGCTTAAATAATAATATTATTCAGTGTTGACGTTGATTCGACGTTTGGATTGCTACCGATGCATAATATATGCAAATATATTATAATTACTTTGTCTATAAGTTAAGTGTTTTTCATTTCTCTAACTTTAAGTTAAGGATCATTCACAGCCCATAAAAACAAATATGTCTCCACTTAAGGGCTCGATTCTGCTCTGAATAGTATACTCAGAGAACAATACACTGGCCTAGTGCCGGTTGGCAGTCCTAAACGACCACTTCCGTAGTAGCCTGGACTGACAGCTTAAGTTGCCCTCCAAAGCATGATCATGAATCATCTAGCAATATCCCACCAAACTGTTTTAAACGCAAAATATGGTGATGATATAGTGTTAGTTTTTTATCCCCGACTATTCCGAACCCGAAACCTCCGTGTCGTGAGTCGGACGCTAACTTTTAGACTACGGATGATTATAATTATCAGTTATTAAGAAAGACCCGAGCATATTTAATAAATCAAATACTTCATCTGATGATTTTCCTGCTCCAGCCGGTTTTGGTTTTATATCAGAAAAAATATCGAACAGACTCAGATTTTATTTACTTTGACATAAAGTAGTAGATGAATCACAGAATGGGCTTGGTTTTCTGTATTAACTAATTTACTATTGAATAAACTTTATTCTAAAATGGTTGTTTTTTGATTTTCATGAAAATTTGCGTTATTTCAAATAACTTGCTGAAAAGTCTTACTTCAAAAGAAAGATATTTATTAAGACCAATATCTATCATTTTAAAACAAATACTGTATTTACGTACGAATGAATCTAAAGACCATTCATCATCTTATATCAAAAGTACATACCACAAGGGTACCTGTAAAGATTGATCATAATTCACTGACGCGCGAGAAGTAGTGCGTAGCGCGAAGATGATTGTTGGCCGCCATCATGCCAGATCATGCTCAATTGAATAAATACCGAGTGTGAGCTAGTACAGCGACAACGTTTGTTATGTAAATACGAGCTATAGTTCATGGGTACCATAGTGTTCCGTTTGGGACCACCTTTAGCCCGGTCACGGCCGATCATTGATAAATTGAGCGACGGAATGTACTTCCCGAATATTTCGATTACGTAAAATCTATTTGAATATGACGTATTTACTTCTATTAACACATATACTACTGGCTTACAGAATTAATTATTTATGTTTTTTTAACGTTTCTCCATAACGTTTTCCCCAGCCTTCTTTCTTCTCTTTTTTCATTTTGATTTGTTGTTGCATTTTTTGCTTACACTTTTTTGGTTTTTCACATTCATTATATGAATAACTCGGAGAAAATAAGAACTTTTTATAGCGGTACAACTAATTGTTTTAGTAAACAGGTCGACCTAGCATGTGTTCCGAAGTATTCATATATAGGTACATTTTGAATATAAATGAACATCTGAACATTGCTTCTTTATTAGCTGTTATAAATTCGATTCGATATTTTTGGTTTTTGAAGAAACAATGTTACCTTTATTTCATCTTCCTATATTATTATATAATATAATACTGTGATACAAAGCAACCGTGATAGCCCAGTGGGTAGAACACTCGGTTATCGTGCAAACGACTAGTGTTCTAATCCTGGGTCGGGCCTACACCAATTTGTCTTTTCTAAAGACATATGTGAGGTTAATTTATCATGGTTGTTAACGGTGAGGGAAAACATCGTGAGGAAACCCACATGGCTGAGTTGTACTTAGTCATGTGACAGTGTATTCGTACAAAACGGCGATAGGCCTGCCCCCTATCACGTGAGTACACTGTCCATGCAAAACGTGGGTACTCTGAACACCAGGTGACAAAGTCACGTGATGTTCAGAAGTATTAGTACCTCTGCCAACCCCTTCGGGGATATTCGGCGTGAACGTTTATGTTATGTTATTATGTTATAATACTGTGCTTTATTTCATTTAGCTTGATTTGATTTCACCCTATGATTATGAGGCAGTTTAATTAAATTTGAGTTTCTAACACAAAAAGCGTATGATTGCGACACTTACAATTTAACAGTTTTCACTTCAATCTATCCGTTTTAGCCAGTTCAACTAATTGGCAACATTGTTAACTTTCACTAATCAACGTATTCAAAATATCATAAATCAGCCAACTAATGAAATTTTTGTAAATGATATATATTTTTTGTTGGAGCATACTATTAGCCGGTTGAAAGTAATCATACCCTTAACTAAGCGAAAGGTTTTGCAAAATAGACATTTATCTTGTTTAATTCAATAATATTTTCTCTACAATATATGAAGCGATGTTATACTTATTTGTCACAAACTATTAGAATGAAAACATTTATTGTATTAGTCATCTCACGATGTGATAAAAATTGATAAAATTATTGTGTTTAGTATTTCTTATTCATATATATTGCTATCTTACATCGATGAAAAATAATGCGAATATGACGCATATCTTTGTGTTATTTGAAATTAAGAATACTTAGGAGAATTGGGTTGAATAAAATTTATAGAAATATAATTTATGGCACTACATTTAAATTTATTGTAACCCCAATTTAAAGCTGGGTTGTGTATGTATATCAGGCTGACTGTATTAAATGTTCTACAGCTATTGTACTCTGTTTCTGTAGTTGTGTGACATTAGTGTGTTTTAGAATTTACGTATACGTCGAAGTATGGTTTTAAACCGCCTCCAATCTTTGTTCTGCACAGTAAGCCTAGACTTCTTATTTAGTCTGAGGTTTATAAAGTCGGTATTATTTAGTATTATTCCCTAAAGCAATTTTGAATATAGCATTTCCTTATCAATGTGCCACCGCGCTGTAACCAATAATTTGACATCGCCCACTTAACTTTAGGGGAATCCCAAATGGCCCGAGGAGAGTAAAGAATGGTACCTCTTGTTACGGTGAGCGTTCACACACGAGAAATTCCAAGAATTAATTTACATAGCAAATGTTGAGCGCGATGACGTGATGACGACGGCACCAGATGC
The DNA here is from genome assembly GCA_963576735.1 of Bedellia somnulentella. Taxonomy (NCBI): domain Eukaryota; kingdom Metazoa; phylum Arthropoda; class Insecta; order Lepidoptera; family Bedelliidae; genus Bedellia; species Bedellia somnulentella. The sequence goes on along the minus strand of OY755175.1, from coordinate 14,780,999 downwards.
CGCTCCGACCACAGACTACAGACACAATACCAGTTTCATCAACACTTGCCCATTATTCTGACTCAACCTTGAAAAATATCCTCAATTTATGTACATAATGTCCTCTATATGCCAACTTATTGATCGTTATTTTTTTATTTTATCTTAAACTTTAAAAGTCAGCTATGAATTTTAAAGAACATAAACTCTATGTAATCTAAAGAAGTTTTCTTGAAAACCAATTAAAACTATAAAAAATCCAACGTGATGAAACGGCAAAAGATAAAAAATATATTGTAGGTTGCCTGGATACAGGCAGCGCAGGATCCGTCTCCGTCTCAAGGCAAGGCCGTTGACCTGAGATAAGTAGTAAACAACTGACGAAGGTAATATCAAGTTTATTAGATTTGTCCTGTTTTTTCCAATCAATATATGTCTTGCATTATCATTAACAACGCCGGATCTTATAAGCATGATAATTATGAGTTAATATTGATATCGATTAAAACGAAAATTGTGAGTGGCTCCGACTGGGCGGGCGGCTCAGTGATAACGCGTAGGGCTGGGGCGCGGGCGGATGGCGCAGTAGGCGGCCGCGCGCCCACGCCTTTGCGATTACAGATCATTTGTTAATAACGTTTAAGATATAATAAAACATGACACTTCTTAGTTCCTACATAAAACCTCCGCATTGATTTGGCAAATCGTTTGGGTAGTTAAGATCAGAGTACTTACAATGTTGTAGAGAGCAGCTATTAGCGAATAGACTTAGTACCTAAAATATTATTCTTTAATATGACTTGCCCCGTTAACGACAACTAACAAATAAAACTAAAATTTAAAACGCAACTTTTATGCCGGTAATTACTAAAGTACACGTGTTGCTAAATATTTCGAAACTCATTTCAGCGCGAATACCGATTCGTCGGAATTTATGTCAACTGCGATAATAGTAATGGTTTTTTTTCGCTATAGTGCGACATAGCTATCTGATTGCGTGTGCGCATTTCACATAAAATAATGATAATTGTATGATGAACGCAGTCCACGGACAGCACTCGGATTAATTACTTTGTAAATGTTACTAGTAGCAGCTGACATTTAAAATCAAGTCCGGCTTTAATCCAGATTGACTTATTTATAAACATATATCTGCAAACTATTTTATTACTTACAAAGAAACCAAGAGTTTTAACCACTCTGCAAAAGATATTTTTTTTATTTTGGAGACGACATATAAGCAAATACCACTCGTTTCACGCCCGATTTCTGAATTAAGTATTCCAGCTGAGAACAACTTAAGTATCGTTCTGTCGCATTGAAATCTTAACAACTGAATGAGACAAAACGATACTTAAGTCGTTCTCAGTTTGAATACTCAATTCAGAAATCGGGCGTCAGTCTCCTTGAACAGCTATGATTTGCACTTGAAGTAAAATGCATGTTTTGAGACCTAGTTATTCGAAGCACAGACTTCATAAACAGATAGAAGACACACTAAAAGGCAGTATACTTTTGCCAGCGTATATAATAAAATAGTGGGAGCTGCATTACCGTGTGAAAGTGGTGCGAGGCGATACTGTATGCTGGAAAATTGTTTGCGATTGAAACAACAACATTTATTGTGTGTGGTCTTTGTGTTTTCCAACTGAGAACGTAAAACGGTCGATCACAATATTTGTGTAACATGCCAACACACCTACTCCTGCTTTGATTATCACCTTATCACCAATAGTCATCACATTCAATTATATTAATTTTAATTATATATAATTATTTTAAGGACGAAACATTTATTTATGTGTTTGTAGCCACTAAACTCTAAAACTTCTGAACCAATTTCATAAGTTCTTTCATCCATAAAAAACTACAACCTTCAGAAAAAAACATAGGTTATTTGTCACTATGGTAAATTTTACAAAGATGCTCAAATTCTTTTATTAAAATATCAATAATGTTATAATAAATTAGTTTTAATAGTTATTGATGATACTCTTCTGGCGCCGTTGTTGGTGCTGAGTATCAAAAATTATATGTGTACTAAATATTGGTTATTGGTAGAAAAAACTCAATTTTGCTATTCACATAAGTACTGCAGTCGTAGAAGAATAAAATAATTAGAAGGACGGTTCATTGTCCCTAACTTGACTTGCCGTTAATCTTATCAATTATTGTTTTTCAAAGTTTATCAATATATACTTCAAACAAAGTAGCCACAATGTGTTATCACTCCAAAGTACGTTCACATGGGACTAGAAAGGTTATCAACATCATATCATTATCCGTTTCTAATAAACTGGGAGCGCCATTTTTGCTATTCTTAATTGGCTAATTAAACTCAATATTACATTGTTAGTTCACGAGTTAGTTGATATCGGAGGAGTGTAGTCTCGATAAGTTATTTATTGGATATTAAATGATTTGAGAATTCTAGCTGTTGGCAAGAGGGTGTACAAGATTTTGTAGAGTATATTTCTAATGTGGGCGATATAAGTATGACAAGTTTTATCCGGTTTTTTAATGTCCTAAGAGCGGATCTCTGGAGAAAAATGCATATATAACATAACATAACATAAACGTTCACGCCGAATATCCCCGAAGGGGTTGGCGGAGCTACTAATACTTTTGAACATCACGTGACTTTGTCACCTGGTGTTCAGAGTACCCACGTTTTGCATGGACAGTGTACTCACGTGATAGGGGGCAGGCCTATCGCCGTTTTGTACGAATACACTGTCACATGACTAAGTACAACTCAGTCATGTGGGTTTCCTCACGATGTTTTCCCTCACCGTTAACAACCATGATAAATTAACCACACATATGTCTTCAGAAAAGACAAATGGGTGTAGGCCCGACCCGGGATTTGAACACTAGTCGCTTGCACGAGAACCGAGTGTTCTACCCACTGGGCTATCACGGTTATAAAAGAACCAAAAATGAGAAAGAGAGAAAAATGCATAGAAAATTAAAAGTTCAATGAGACAGGCGCCAGCATTCATTCACAAGCACTGTTTTTAAAGTTATGCGCCGAGCTTTAAATAGCTGATCTATCATTATTTTGCTAATAAGCGGAAGAATTAAATAAAAATTATGTGGAATTAAACTGTAAAAGGATCAAAGTCATCAAAGTTGAAACAGACTAATGATAAATGATAAAATGGACATTGTGAGGATATAGTTCAATAACGTATAGATCGGCTACACATTTTTATCTAAGGACAATAAAATAAATTAATATAAATCAAATTGTAACATAATACCATAGCAACTTTGTTGCCGTACACCTGTGTTAGTCCGTTAAACATTAATAATACCTATATGTTTTTTTCTTACTCATGATTCATCGCTAAAATGCTAATAATACTTTGTCATTAAAAACAAAACTTTTCCATTATTCTTTACATGTTCTTTACCTATTGGTTGCGAAAATAATAATAAAGGTACAGTACAGTTACAAAGGCAAGAAAAGTATTTCTATTAAAAATTCAAGATATTCAAACTGAAAATGTAATATGTTGCAAGCAGCCTTTTTTCTGTAAATATTAGCATGCATGTGGGTGAAACTTATTTTCAATCGATATCACCCCTATGTATTTCAGCGTTACATTCTTTTCAAACTAGAGTAAGCCCGTGGAGTATATAGTATGCATACATTCAGATTGAGATTTCAAGGCTGTAAATTTAAAAATGTATGCTCTTTTTCCATGCCGTGGAATACCCTCATAACTACTTTATGTAAAAAAAGAATTAAATTCTTCTTTTCTTTGGAAGATTAACATACTAATACTATCTTACCTTTTAAATAAACCTTTTAAACCTAAAAGATCATTATTTATTTTTATTTTTATCATGCACAATTTTCTTGTCGGTCTGAATCATAATTGAATCCAAACGCATCGATTTTTTTTAATTTTTATTTAGGCCATATAGTAAACAGTACTATATTATGGTACCCTGATAAATTGTTGGTGGAAAATCGTAAAATATTATATATTTTCATACACCTTTTCATACTAGTTACTTGATTTAAAAACTTACAAAGCAACAGTATAAATCCTTAACACTTGAGAAAATTACACAATATTCCATGGCTAAATTGGTATGCAAGTACATCGATTATTTAATTGTAACTTCCGTGAAATGAAAGGCTTCATTAACCGCGAATCAAATCAAACTGAAAGCTTATAAATATGAAAAACGAACTAATAATTTTATCGGTCTATGTTACCAATTCTTATGAAGTATTTTTATTACTATAATTATATAATTACTTACCAGAAAACTTACAGCTCGTATTTTTTGAGCTAATATCAATCAAAACTTTATTTGGTACAGTTTTATTCGTCGGAGGAATAAGCATTTTAGCGCTTATCTCAAGTTATCTCGCAACAGGATACGGTACCTACCTCTTCCGTCGAGCTAGTCGAGATAGTGCCACCTACGCCTAGAGACCAAACAAATTTAACCCATTTAGGTTATTGCTGAGTGCGTAAATAAGTACAAGTACAATAGAAAGGGTTTATTAAGTGGCTTAGTATCTTCTACGTATCGAATGTAGAGACCGCACTGTTCAGCATGTATACGAGTATAAAGCATATTGATATATACTTACAACGGTTTTCCGAAATTTTCTGAATACTATACATAGAATGAGGCCTAGGTTACTCTTTACTACGTCAGCTATCTACTCAAAATAAGACCAGGCATTTCGGAGATTAACCGGAACAAACAGATCAACGGATAGAGTAGCCATAAAAAATTTCGAACAAATATATTTAAGTATATGTCCCGTATCTGTATTTATATTCAGGTTATGAATAGCAATTCTTTAATATTACAAACCGACTCTCCAATTTCATTTATTTGTTTATGTGTATTTAAAATGAACAAGAAGCTACATATTTTAGAGCAAGAGCAAAAACTATCGTCTTCTTGGACACGTGTTATAGAGAGGACTACAGTATATCCTTTAGCACAATGGGGACCAACAGGAACATAATATAAAGATTGATTCAAATTTAGTTTTTTTATTGGTCTATATTATAGCATGTATTTTAAACCCAAATGATTTTTAGCCAGAGCTTCTTGGTACGTTTTGTTGGCGACTTGATATCCGAAACATACAGTGTCGGATTCAGGATTGATGGCATTTTTATGTACTATGGTGGTTCTATTACTTCAAGTATAGATCGTCGGTAAAAGGTTGCCAATCGCATCGCTTATCACCATTTAAATACTAAGCTGACAATACACTTCAAAACCTTACAAATTAAATATAAGTAAAAGACCTATTGCGAACGTTTAGCCGTGTAGTAATGTAGAAATATAAAGTTTAATATTTTGTCTATGCTTATATCCACAAAATTACATACATACATATACTCACGGCTATAAATCCCTAAAAGGGGTAGCCAGAGCTAAGGAATTAGAAATTCCTCAGCCACTTATGGAAAGTTGAGTGGGGAAAAGATGATGAGATAAAGGTTGTTGGTGATGGGTCTCCAACGGCATCGCCCAAAAATCCCTTAAAAGCCCCAATACCGTTAGTCGCCTCTTACGTACACCCACCGGAAGAAATGGGGTAGTGCTATTCTAAGCCGACACTACACAGCCTTATCCACAAAATTATCTACGCAATGTGCCTACGTGCGTGCATTTCAACAATAAACTTATTATTTACATGCTCGTAAATAATAACAGCGCACTTTTAGCTAATATCGCTCCAAAGCCATAAAACGACACTCATTTATTTACTTTCACCCTTCATTCAAGTGTAGATTTGAATACATCGCGTGTAACTGAGTGTTGTAAATCAAAATGATAGCTATTGTTTGCATACAATTGCTATGATAGCTATAATTACAACTATTCTAATAGTTGTATAGTTTTGCATCACTAAATCTCATGGCATGTAAAAATCTAGACGAGATAAGATACACCAACGCAAAATTGATGACGTACTTGCTAACTCCCACAACAATTTTCCCAGCTAAGCCTTCAGATTATTGAGCTGTAGGATCTGTAGAGCGCGCTTTGGTAGAATATTCTCAAGGGAACACAATATAAATAGAAATTATAAATTGCTTCGATTGCTAGCTATTACTTAAATTGGAAAATTTATGATAACTTTTTTTTAGTTTCTTTCATTTGGCGCATCCTGATATCTGTCCTATATGTTAGTAGCATCCGGATTAAGAAAAATAACTACACAAAATTGCAACCTCCCTTTTGCAGATCCAATTATTTTGAGTGATGGACTCACTTAGAATTTTCTGAATCTTTCTGCTTATCTATCTATATCAATAACATTCAAATTTATGATCAAAAAGATACTTTGTGAAATTCCTGCAGATTGAAGTATGGTTGTGGTGTGGATAGAGCAGAACAGTTTTTTTTATATATTTCGCCCGACTTTTAGATCTAGCTTTTATTTTGTATTACTTGTTTGAACCCTCCCCGCCAGCCAGAAATTCGGAATCGATTGATCCCGAGCCACTTGTTGGCATCTTACTTTATCTACACTTATTATAAGGAAGAATGATTTGTTTGTGTGTTTGTCTGCATTGAATGAGCCCCGAAAACGCTGAATCAATTCTAAAATTCCATTATGCATAGGAACCCTAGGAACCTCAGACGAAATATAGGCTCTACATAATCCTGCTAAATTTAATAAAGTGTGAGAAGAGAAGTGATTGAAGAAACCTTAGATATTTTAAAATAATTCTACTCTAGCTAAAAGTCAAAATAAAATAAGTTCCTTCAGACAATGAATGCTGCCTGAATCAAATTAGGAAATTCCACATAACTACCACACCGTGATCAACTCTGAATAAGCGGTTGATCCACCATAATAAAGCCGTGGCATTCTCTATAACCAAATGCGTGTCATTGCATAATTTTACGAACTGAGATTTTACATATCCTCTCCAATCCAAATATAGCTTAAAATCGATAGCGGAAACTTTTGCTATCGCTCGAAACTCTTGCAAAATAATGTAAGGAACGTTTTAAGTGGTTAGAATATGTAAAGCTTCCGAACATTCTGAGAAGTGCAGAATGGCTGAGTGGCTGAGCGGTGACGCGTTTCAATCGGAATGTTGATGTAAAATGCATGTCCCCTGCGTACTGCGCTAGATAACTGGACCGGCCATTACTGTGTGAATGGAGCAGCCTGCTACTTTGCCACTTGGATTATATTCAATTGTCCCATACCTAGCTGCATATTGAGTTGTGGCATAGCTGGGAAGGGACATGCGGAAGAAATCCGAAATGAATGTACGAGGTGAAAGGAATGACGACAACGCGAAAGTAAAGGTCGACGCTCATCTACAGGATGGTACTCGTACAATGGTACGCCATTGTGATGGATTGCACATTGAGCTGTGCTGCAGAAAATTGAAGCTCAGTACAAAAATGGTTTTGTTTGAATAATAGTTTCTTTTTGGTAATCGGGAATTTACCAATGATTTCTTAGTTCAAATAATCATAATTTTATTGTATGTCTATTTTAGAATTCAGACTAAATGAACTCAATCTTAGCAGTAGAAAAACAACGAAATGAGAAAAGTTGATGTATTGAATACGATTCGTAACAATGCATGTATAAAGTAAAAATAGTGAAAGGATCAATGTTGAGATAACTTTGTATCCTGGAGACTGGCCTAAGATATGTATGAGGTATAGAAAGTATTAGAAAGGAATGGTAGTTAGTGTTCGTGTGACCGCGCGGGGGGCGGGGCGGGCCGCGAGGTGAGCGGGCCCGGCCAGACCCAGCTCGGTTGCAACATGCGGAAATGACGGCCTTCGTTGTCATGTCAACATTAAAATGGATTTCATGAATATGTCACATCATTCACCACTACGACGCACTTTACAAGCTCTCGACAATATCGATTTCTGTAATTGGCCAGTCTGCGCGCTGATATTTTTTATCTCGCTCCTGTCGATATGTCTGCTTACACGATATGCATTTTGCAATCATTTGTGATGCGCGGTTTATTTTTCATGGTTGGCTGTAGAATACCAATATTTTGTTTCGAGCTGAGACTTAGCTTGATAAGAGGAAAACAGATTTACGAACAAAAGAGAGACTAGTGTAGGTTCAGTTAGATTTTGAGTAAGATGATTTGCCATGTAGTGCTGGTTTAAAATGTCAATACTCCTTTCCACCCACGTGTCGTAAGAGGCGACTAAGGGTATGGGGCTTTTTAAGTGGTTTTTGGGCAATTCGGTTGGAGACGCATCACCAAAGATACTTTATTTTTACCATCTAGTCTTCTATAAACTTCCAAATGTGGCTGAGGAATTGCGTATTCTGAAGCTCAGGCTCCTTTAAGGGATTTATAGCTGTAATATGTACATACATACGGTTATATGATTTACACAATATTACATATTTTTTCGGTTAAATATTGTATCCGATCCAAGGTCGACAATGGACCATCCCAATGTTTAGTTAAATTTTTACATTTTATTTTGTCGCAATTGTGATCAGTTAACCCAAACAATACTTCACCCGTCATTTAAATGTTTGCGTTTGGCTCACGTCTTGGAGGCTTGGTGGCGAATCTCCTGGGGAACTCAGACATTCCAGTTTGGTTACGATATTTTAGGCAATATTACCTAATTATATGAGAAGTTAAGATTATTTTGTTACGAGTTGTTAGAATTCGGCTCAGTAATTTAGGCGCTGCGGTTGTACATACTCACATTCAGGATTTTCCGAAGTACATAAGTACACACATAGGAGTATAAGTATTACATGCACAAAAAAGCGAAATACTTTACTTAGGTACATTTATAAAAAAAGCCTTGTAGTAAGTTTACCTTGTATCGACGCAATCACTGTGGTGAAACAGAAAATTAATTTTTGCAAACATTTGCTTTTTACGTTTTCATTACACAAGCCATAAAATTGTAGTTAGTCGCACAAGAGAAGATGCAAAATGCCGTTACATAAGTTTGATTATGAAAACATTGAATGTAGTTGAAACTTTAAACAGATGACATTTTAATAAAAGTGATGAGCAGAGTAGTAACAGGCAATCCGACATTGTTTACAGTGGCGAGACAAGAGGCGCCCCGGCTCGGCTGTCGACTTGCCATCGCGCCACTTCTTGCGGTCATTGCACGCAATTCGCCTTCTTTGGGCCCCTTTTGTTTGGTCGAAAAAACCACTTATGATTCGTATCATTGTGGTATCGGAGCATAGATTTCACTCGCCTAGTAAGGCTAATGAATTGCAGTGTTAGTTAAACAGAATGTAGTTGTTTGAGGGGAGAGGTGGGCGGGGCGAGCGAGCGGGCACGTTCAACGAACGTCCGCGAGCTACCACAGTCCCAAGGACGTCGTGTTCACTCACTGGTTTACCACTGCGCTAACTACACCCGGTGTTCAACATTCGTAAAGATAACTGCCTGTCCACTGTCCAGCGCCACGCACACAACTAGCCCTCACTTAAAGGACTTAATCTTTTATTGTTATACTGAAAGAAATTATTTTAAAATAATGTTTATTAAAATCATATCGAAGTAGTGCCGTTTGGTCTTGGAATAGTATTAGCAAATTTAAACTGTTACTATTATTCCATTTATCTATTTCTAAGGTGATGGCCAAATTAAAAAACAAGAAACTAGACGTTACTTGCACGCAAATAGTAGTACATGAGCAGCAACTTTCGATCTTTTTTCCCTGATTAATTTGTTGATTCTTTATATTTAAATCTCTAAGTAAGCTGTAATCTGAAAATGAATACATGAATCAAAGTTAAGACGTTCGCAACGCAAAAACAAGAATGAGTTTACTGGCTATAGCTAACATCAAGTACAATCGCAAAGAAAATGTTTTGTTTATGCACAGAGGAGCGCTTATCAAAAATATTATGACATAAAGATAAACGAGAGCTTTATTACATTATTATGTAATGGGTAATCACGGTAAGTACTTATCTATTTGATGACGAAACGGAAAGTGAATGTAGATCTTTCAGAGGTAATGACACGTTAGGTACGTGTAGGTGTCGGAGAATGTGGGAACTTATGCAGCGAAGGCTCTTTTAATGTTATTGTTACAATTTAACTAAGCATGTAGATGTTATGTTAGAAGTTGCGTAACGAACTGATATGAGTCTTGGATTAGTTTTCACATAAATTCGTTATGTTACAAAATACAATTGCAAATTTAAAATATTGCTATTGTTTGAAAAATTTGAAAGATTGCGTAAAAGATAACCGTGAATCATAGAGCCCAATTAGGTAAGTAAGTGAAACTGAAGAGAGCAGTGCATCCTTCCACCTGTGGTAATTCTTGGGCTTGTCTGCTATGCAAGCGAAGCGTCTCGCAAGAGAAATTCCATGAGCAGTCGGTTCAACGGCCGCGCTACACCAGCGTCAGCGTACTCGTTCCATTCTCTGTGTGAGCGCACACGCACAGACAAACTATACTTTGCAAATACACTCAATTACCTGCGAATACCTCTTTTTATTTAATTCATCAACGTAAATACTTTAGAACCGGATTTGCGTAAGAATAAATATAAGGTTTTCTGCTATGATCGCTAATGAGTTTATTTTCAAAACTTTTGTTTCTTACTAATTTACTTATTAAAAGTTATTGCGACAATTTTTCTAATATTGTGATAAGAATTCAAACAAAACGTGTAACTTTTACTATCTATTGTGTGATTAAAGGTCAAAAACATCTTATGCGACCGTGCCCTGTGACCCGGACTTAACCATGAGTCAGACATGAATGACACTACCAGTTGATAGAGATACTTAACAATGGTATTGTATGTATCTAAATAAAAATTGAATACTGAAACTTTTTTTATCTTTTCGCTTATTTTTTTTGGATGTTGACTATCAATTTAAGCTTCCGTTAAAGAAAACAGCATCTAGGTCAATAAAATAATTTTAGAATAAAAAGGGCGCATCCACGTTTTATCAGTAAGTATTTCGATTTAATATGAAAACAAAGAAAAAGAAAAGAACTAACACAAAAAAAACCTAGTTAAATAATTTAATGTTTTTTGACATGAATTCCTCATGTGGGGATTATTACTCATAAATAAAAGATGTTATCCCCGCCAGTGTCGAGATTTTTCTTTCCTTTAATAACATCTTTTATTTATGAACCTAGTTAAATGTCATGACTCATGCATGACATATAGGTACTGAAAAATGCCTCATCAGAAACCGAAAATGTTTTGTAAAATGATATTTTTAATGTTTTCTTATTTTAGTTTAAATAACTTTATATGTAATTTTTGAAGATGCTATTTGAAAAAAAAAAATTTGCCTATTTTATTAGTATATTTACCTTAGTTTTTTGGTAAGCGCTATTTGTAAAAAACATGGTGAGTACATACAAAACATACGATGGCGCTGGGAGATGAATTCAAACCTTAAATTTGATTACGTAGCAGTAGCACTTTTATTTTTTTAACGTGTATGTAATCTTTGCAATCAACTTCGATATTTTATAAAAGATGTGCAAAATATCTACCCATTGCTTCGCCTAGTTGTCGCACCAGGCGATTAAGGGTTGTAGGGCTATTGAAGATGTTGTTGAGCGTTAAGGCTGGACAATCCAACCGTCACAGTTTTACAGTCTTCTCCGCGCTGAACTTCCCAGAGGAAGAGGAATAACTATTTCTGTAGATCTGGCTAGCATTATAGCCGTGAGTATTACTTTACTATATAGGTAGGATATCAAAAATCATTGCATACAAGGAAAATATAAGAAAAATATGCTTTCCTAAACGTTGTTAGTTTTAATAAATATTTTAATCTTATGGTACAGTAATTGCGTTATTAAATTACAAATGATTATGCTAGGTTTTCCAACAAAGCTGTTGTTTAGATATTGTTTATTTGCTGTAGTCATAAAAAATAATAATAAAAATAATTTTTTTTTATTGTTTACCTCATTTTCTAATTGAAGTTCTAATTCTTGCGATAAAGAAAAGATATACGGAGTCGTATATTAATCCACATTGTAAGAAACAGAGCCATACATCGTGTAAATTGGTTCAAACATTTATAAAGTCAAATTCTGCAACGTCGCAGTAGTATGATTGATTTGATAAGAAATGTCAAAGTTATGAGCGTGGGATGTGACCTTTCAAAAAGGACTTGCGCTGTTCCCTTTGGATTTTCATTGCATCTATTGATGTTTTTTTTTATTACGTATTTAAGAGATTCGAAGGGATGGCAAAGATTGCTAATGTTCAAGTTGGAATTACACTGACATTGCATTTTAATCTGACATCGCATGTGGAATGCGGTCGCTCGACCAACCGGCTGCGCACCGCCCCGCGCCGACTTCATTCTCCTCCATCCATTCCATGTTTTCTTTACTAGATACTCAGCCCTCTCTACCATATGACTAGCTAGATATTGCAAATCTTGCAAGACACCAGCTACAGTCTAATTCGATTCTGTTCAACCCTTTGATAACTCAGATTCTTATCAAAAAAGTCCGGTTGTTGGAACTGTTGATATGACGTCATTCCGTGAATAAATATAAAACAATATTATTAAAATAATATTTTGCTAAAACACTTCACAAACATCATTCCAATTGTTTTTATTTTATTTTATTTTTTATCAATATATAAAATAGAAAAAAAATGTACCGATGAACCCGATTAGAACAATGTTTTATGTATTGTAGAGTCTCGTTACACAAAATTATGTTATTTAATTGCACTCACCTTTGGTCAAAGCAATCAGAATCTAAAAATATCCACAAATTGAATTGCACTGATGATACGGTTATTGTCCGTATGGTATAGCACAATATTCACCACACCAATATGAAAACAAGTAATAACGGAGATGCACAGATTCCAACTAGAAACGTCTCACAACTCGTACACTAATTTCATTGAATTTAATGTCGCTTACTACACTGGGTGGGGTAAACATGTATTTTTCAAAAACTATTTAGTGGTCAGCTTCCAGTAAAGATGGTGAGTGGACGTGAAACACCGGTGCACGACGTGTAACCGCGTAGCGGACTAACTGAGCGCCGAGTCAAGTGAGAGCGAGTGAGCAAGGAAACCCATAGGAAACCGGGCATGTGGCAGCAGCGGGGGCGGAGGCTCCGGCCGTTGCCGACGTGGCTGAATCACTTCGGTTGTCGTCGACAGTACCTCGCCCGCTCGGCTCGTATCGGTGCAGCCCAGCATTTATTAGTAAGGAGAATATTGAAACTGATGTGACGCTGATATCCCAACGCTGCGCACTTCTCGCCAATCACATCACACAAATTGTTATTCGTCAAATACAATTTAGACTCGGTCGTTATTTATTACCACATTCATACACGGAGAACAGAATTGATGTAATGAAATTATGAATTGAAAAATATGGATAGTTATTTTTGCGATTGTAGGATGCATTCAACAAGTTGCTGTTTATCGCAGAGAGTATATCTGTAATAAGGGGTTCCTGTACTTTCTTCGCCATTGTTTGTCATGAAAACAGTTTTATTATCATTGCGATCGCCGACATCAGTCCGTGCTATCCAGTTAGGTTGTTTGTTACAAGTAACTAGGCGATATTGGAATGAATGCACTTGTTTAATGTCGCTCACAAGATGCTTTCTCACTACTTTCACCTATGCATTTTACTTGTTTGTTGTAGTTATTTTCAGCACCCAATTTGTCAATTTAATTTTTCGATCATATTTATTGTTTCATTACACCTCTTACTTGTATTTTAGGTTATTTAAAAAAACACTTTTGCGGACGAGCGTACGCTTTCGTATTGTTTTCATTTTATTGATACCACAGTAGGTATTTATTTATTATTGAATGCCGTAAATAGGTATTGTCATCTTTTTTTTTCACGTTAAACTAATCATAGATCTCCCGTACATTGGCCATTGAATTATTTCAATTTTCATTTCTTTTAAAATGTAAAAAACTTGTAAATAGATAAAAGAACGTCACAGTTATAACTTTTGAGACATAATTTTTTCTTTTAATTGTCAAACGAACACAAAATATTTAATTTCATTTATTTTTATTGTGTATTTCTTTCTTCAGTTCAATAGTTTTTTAATTTTACGATTGTCAAGTAGTTAAAGATATTTTTTTATGAAACTAGTAGACAGCTTAGCACGGGTATTAAGATGTTAAAAAATTGCCAAGTGCGAGTTGGTTCGCCCGAGGAGGTTTTCTTAGAAGACCAAAAATTATTTATATTAAATATACCAAACAAGTACGGGTTCAAGTAAAAAGGTTTTTTTTACTTATAGTTTTAATATATGCAGAACCCAATTTTTTCTAAACCCTTAAAGCGTAATTTGAATGTTTTTGATATGAAAACCTCATATGGGGATTATTACTAATAAATAAAAGATGAATAAAGGAAGTCCCGCCGATGTCGAAATTTTTCTTTCCTTTATTCATCTTTTATTTATTAGTAATAATAATAACCCTTAAAGCGGTTTACAGTTTACATCTATCATTAATTTCCAACCACGTATTACCAATAGTTTTGGAAATAAATTGCTGTGACACACTGACAGGCCGACACGCAGACAGACATGTCGGCTAAGAAACCCTAAAGAGTACCTTAAGCTATTCTAAGCATCAGCTTTCAGAGAGCTAAAGTCCTGTGAAAATCAATCCAGTCGTTTCAGAGATTTACTAAAACAAACAGACATACTGACTGTATTGTTTTTTTATCGAGTAGAACGTTATGAACATATACCGTATGTACCGTGCATATACAGTTAACAGTGTTTTTTTAATGTTACAATCAGAAACTTTTGTTTTTTATATGTAATAAAATAGATTTAACGCAAACAGCTGAAATTACGTAAGCCTTTGAGTCGCTCAAATGTATCTTTATTAAATAACAATTGACCAAGTGCGAGTCGGCTCCCCCGTGGAGAGTTTCTTATTAGAATTTAAAGGAAGGTGAAGCGATATATCAAGAACTAGTGGTTCGCCCCGGCTTCGCACGGATGGTGTTATTTTTTTTACTGCCTACCCCCTACGATATTTAGCGAAATGATAAATATCCTATGTCCTTCTCCTAGTTCTAAGCTACCTCTACACGAATTTTCAGCCAGATCGGTTCATCCATTCTTGAGTTATAAATAGTGTAACTAACACCACTTTCTTTTATATATATAGATAACTTGTGTTGGACTCGAATAAAATATACAAAAATACAAATACTTTTCTTTGTTTTTCATAGAGTTTTTGAATGAAAACCAAGTTAGTTTTTAATTTTTACAAAATGTGCTGTAACTGTGCTGTATGCTATTATACCTCTATGGCTGTATGCGTGTGTACATCTCAAAAGCTTTCAGTAGTTTTTAAGATGAATATAATTTGTTTTAACATTTTTTTTGTTGTTACATTATTGATCCACAATATTATAAAGTTTTTGTATATTTGTAGGATTTTTTAGTTACATTCTTACGGGAAGAGGAATAAAAATAACTTCACATACAGGGGACTGCTAGACGTTAGAAACTAAAATTTGATTTGTGTATTCTTTGGAAATAATAGGAAGAAAAAATGGTTTCCATAATGTTTAACGCGGAACGAAAGAACTAAGTATTCGAAATGATATTTATTTATCTGCTGAGTAGTATTGGGTTAGAATAGAAACCCATTTTACATAATTATATTCCCTGTAATCTTACCTAGATTTTGTATGCCATCGCTTCTTTACGCCAACATGACCTGTTTTTGGGTGGCCTGCGTTGTCGTTAGAGCTTCGTGCCAGAACACTGGTTTCAAAAAAGGGGTCGATACAATTTTGCATGAGCTTTGTTTCCCGCAAACAATAATGGGGATGGTTAAAAATTTGCATAACGTTTCAAAAAACCTACTGCAGTTCTCATATTTAAATTAAATTTTAAGTAATTAATTAAATCAGAAGTACTGATAAAAAGATATCTGTTCAACAAGAAATTGGTATCAAATATATCGTTCGTGTTTATAGGATGTTTGTGAAAATAAATTTATTAAAAGGGTACTAACGACAACTATGAAATACCTATAAACAAAACACGGCAAAAAAGTTTATCTCCACCTTAAAAACTATTGTATTTTCCATTTTCATATTACCTGGGAACGGACGGACGAATAGTCAGGCAGACAGACAGACAACCAAGTCTCAGTAATGCGGGCTCATTTTTATGTTTTTCGTATGGAACCCTATAAAAATAGAAATAGCAAAATCTTTATTGACATTCATAATTTACATTAGTATTCTACAAATAAAGTGTTAATTTCTAAAGAGAATTTACAAGATGACAATAGACATTGGAATGTTTTTGCTCATAAAACCTCATGTGGGGCTTATTACTAATATTGTATTATTTATCCTTTATTTATTAGTAATAATCCCCACATGAGGTTTTCATGAACAAAAACATTCCAATTAAGCAAAATATATTACTTCACCGAAGAAATCAAATAAAATATATTTTCTGAATTAGACTATGCAGTGATGGCTTGGACGCATTGAAACGATATTTAAGTCTACATCTTGAAGTATGCTGGTAGTGAGTTGGGTACCGTATTAGTAAGTTATATTAGTAATAAAATACTATCAACTCATGAAAATTATATAAATAACATTTCAATCCGACAGTTTTGACCTTTTTTTAAGGTTTTATATATTTTTATTGCAACGATATTACAACATAAGTTCGAGCGAAGTTTAACTCGATAATATCAAGACTTCCTGAGTGCAATTAATTAAGCGAATACTTTTAATAAAAGTATATAGTTATTAGACCGTAAAATAGAGTACGGAAATACTATCACTCTCAAATGTTTGAGCTCATCGTCATAACCACCAATTTCAATAGGAATGCGGATTATCCGAAGGATAAGATAACGTTATTATTTAGAATCTACTAACTATATAGTCTATTCAATTAAGGAAGGATGAGCCCCTGCTGATGATTATTGAGTTTTCATCCGAATGTTTCGGGGTATGCTCCGCTGTTACACCGCGCTGTTCACCCAGTGTAACTGCGGAGCACTTTTTTTCTTCGCAGTTACACCAACGTCTGTTTGACATGAATTTAGCAGCTCTGCAGTCATATTATGAAAGACGAAACATATCGTGGACTCAATTTAGAGAAGGCGTATGATAGGGTGGTAAGGAAGTATTTGTGGGAGGTGTTATCCAAGTTCGGCTTGGGGAGCCAACTTAAACGTGCATTGGTATCACTCTATGAGGATTCTAGTGCATGTGTAAGAATAAACGGGGAAAATACAGACTAGTTCGGTATCTCTAGGGGTGTCCGACAGGGTGTGTAGCTTCTCCGTGGCTCTTCAATTTGTTCATGGATGACTGTCTGATAGAGTTGCGTGAAAGTGATTATGGACTGAGAATGGGTGGATTTGTCATCAAATGCCTCTTATACGCTAATGATCAAGTGTTACTTGCATCGTCGGTTGAAGAGTTGCAAGAGATGATGAATATTCCATGTGCGTCGTTTGAAAGAAAAGGAATGAGGGTGAATATAGATAAAACCAAAACCATGGTTTTTGAGAGAGAGGAGAATATGACTGAATGCGTGATAGAGATCAATGGTAAGAAAGTGAAAGAAGTGAAAGAGTTCGTATATCTGGGAAGTTTGTTTACTAGGGATGGAAAGTGTGATGAAGACATTGAAAGAAGAGTAAAAAAGGGTAATGCGGTAAATGGAGCACTGGATAGTTTAATGTCTAGTCAATCGGTGTCCGAAAAGGCCCGAATAGCTGTGCATGATGCTGTCCTCGTTCCTATGCTTATGTATGGCAGTGAATGTTGGCTGTGGCAGAAGAAACATGAAAGCAGAGTGAATGCAGTAGAAATGAGGTCCCTTGAAAAGTTTGTAATGTGAGGTTATGTGATCGTATGAGGAATGACGTGATTCGTGAAAGGTGTGGTGTAAAAGATGATATTGTAAGAAAGATAGAAAAAGGAATGTTGAGGTGGTTTGGGCATATAGAGAGGATAGATGACAGTAAATTGGTAAAAGAGATCTATAGAGCCAATGTGGAAGGTAATGTTAGTAGAGGACGACCTCGGAGGACACATTTGGATCAAATAGAAAATGTGCTCAAAAAGGCAGATGTCCGAATACGAAGAATAAAAGAGCATGTATGAAAAGATTGATGGATGTGAATGAAGCTAGAGAGGTTTACCAGGATCGTACAAAGTGGCGATCGGTAGTCTCTGCCTACCCCAATGGGAACTAACGGCGTGAGAATATGTATGAATGTATGTATGTACTTACTACACAGTTAAGTTCTGTTCTTGAAAGTTACGGATATCTGTTTACATAGCATCATCATAGCTAAAATCATATATGCAAAAGTTGCTTCAATTGTAAAATTAATTGGTCGTGACTATGTCAAACTTACTCACTTATCCTCAGATAGAGACAAAATAGACTACACCCTCAGATTAGGGCCTCAAATTGAAACTCTACTATGGGAAGCAGAGCTCGTAAGCTATAATATAAAATAAATTAACAACTCCCTGCACATATAAGGATACATATAGTTTAACCTTCGATCATATATACCAAAGATACACCAACAAAGCACGAAAAACGGCCCGGCCAAACAGTGCTTTTTTATATGGTAAGCACTGTTTCACTGACAGTCCCGTGCTAGATCTTGCAATAAATAATAGGTATTAAGAAAATGCGGTAAGGTCGATAATTGTAGAAAAATATATATTTAATTGTCAAACAGTCTTGTCATTCTCATGGTCCACTTTTGCACGTTGAATTTGTATGTAGTGCGGCATCTTTGGTATACATTCTGTGTACTAAGTATCGGGAATCCATACTAATATTATAAATCGGAAAGTGAGTTTGTTTGTTTGTTTTTTTGTGCCGCTTTCACGCAGTAACTACTGAACCGATTGCTTTGAAATTTTGCAGACGTATAGTTAGAAGTCCAAATTAAATAATAGGGTACTTTTTATCCCTGAAAAAATGATATTCCCGGGGGAAAACTAAAATATTGTTTAAATATTGCTGTCGTGTATTGTTGTCGTTTAAATCAAGGTAATATATTGCAAACGAATATTAACATGTAAATTAAGAAGCTGCTGTGTATTTTCGGCTTAGAATAGCACTACCCCATTTCTTCCGGTGGGGGTACGTAAGAGGCGACTAACGGTATTGGGGCTTTTAAGGGATTTTCGGGCGATGCGGTTGGAGCCCAACTAACATTTTGGTGTCAATTGCAGGTTTTAATATAGCTTTACTCTGTTTAAATGAGTAATAATTATCTCAGTTCTAACTTAAAATGTTATAGAGGAGTTAGAAAATAAATTTAGCTCCAGCAGTGGTTCTAAAACTTTAATGAACGGTGTTAAACAGTTTTTAGAGTTAGAATAGTGCTAATCGCAGCAAGTACCGTTAAGATGTTATAGCCCAAACCTGTTTGTGGCACCTAAATCTACACAACAGTGCTCGCTGACTCACGTTAACACTTATTGTTGTGTAGTTGTTGCCGCGGAGTGTCTTATAAGTCTTTAGGTATTATATTGAATATAAGGTGCAGGTATTGGTTGTAAAAGAGAGTTGGTCAAGAGTATAGTAACTCAAAATACTAAAAGTGTTGAACAACTCATTTATATAGATTTAAGCTGTGATGTTCACTTTATTAAAGCAAATTGCGCTAGGCAGGTACACTTTAAAGATATTATAAAAGTAATAGTGTTAGACAAAACTATGGACTTTTATTAACACTCCGAGGCAGGCCTTAATATATTCAACAGGAAAGTCGTACTTTTTGGATTCTGTAATATTGGTACGAATGATCCAAAACCATCAAATAGTTTTGATAATATCCTATTAGATTATGTTGTTCCAGTAGTTACGAAAAATAAAGAAGATTCGCTACAAAGCAGAAATTTAAATAGCCCTAATACGAGCAATTTTGGTCAAGTTCGAGTGGAGGCATAACAACATGGTTCCGTAGAACAAGAAAAAAAGGAATCTCCCACACTACACAGCTACTAGCTAAGAGTGAAATAAAAGGTCATTAAGTATCTTAATTGTGTGGTGTTGGCTTTGAATAGCACTGACCAATTTTTATTCACGTGACGTCAATGTTACGTGATATTTAGAAGTATATATACCTCTGCCAACCCCTTCGGGGATATACAGCGTAAACATAAGAGATATTACGAAGCGGTGTTATATCTATTGAACTATAACGCTCACGGACATGTATATATATGTCTTATAATCAGTCTTCATGTTTCAGTTCCTGCTGGATTGTCGAATTTTAAGTTTTGACTGCCACTTTTGGGGATTTAATCATGGGACTTGCGAATATAAAATAATAAAGAAATACATTGTTGTGTCAAATAAATTATGTATCACACATCGTTACAAAAAATATTCAGATAACCTTTAGATACTTAAATATGTATAAAATAAGCCGCATTAGGCTAGATTGATTTATTATGACCAAGTACGTATAGACGTATTTCTTAAGTAAGCTCTTTGAATACGAATGGAAATTGAGTGAAGAGGCTAATATTTGTGAGGAGACCGCCAATAGTCCGAAAAGAAAAAAACAACAGGTATATAATTGATTCCTTCATTGAAGAACCCTAATCCAGTCAGTTTGTAAAATGCTTAGCCGGTTGTAGTGTCTTGGCTATAATAAGTGTAATTATTTAAGTCTATTATTGCACTGCTAAGTGTACTAAAGCCTTCACAATATTCTTGACTAAAGATGTTGTATCACAAAAAGTGTAATAGATGTCTTAAGTGACGACAAAAACCTTCAATGTAAGTTCGCCATTGTTTTGTTGAACTAACCTATAAATTGACTGAATTATTCAATATTTGAAAACAAAATACTTCATTACTCATGTTATTTTTTCATTCCATTGATGCCACTTTATTTAAAATACTACTAACTACAAAAAAAATACAAAAAATGGTAAAAAATTTAAGTGTCTATGTTATTTATTATATGTTTAATTTGAAAATTTATTGAAATCTTTAATAAATTCCAAGCGCGTTAAAATTGAGATGGAAAACATGGTATACACTTACCGTAAAATCACTACGGCAGATCGTTTTCACTTCACAACAACTTGAATACTTATATGTTTACTATCCTTCTGCCAATTATTATCTCACCATGATGTTACACTAGATCTGGTACACAATTTTGTAATAGAACTAAATACAATTGGTTAGTAAATATACTCAAGTAGCGGCATGATACTTACTTGAGAATATTTTACATAACTAATACGCTTCAAAGTGACATATATACAACTGTTTAATAGGTCTAATAAAGTTTTTAATGGTAAATAATTCTTAGCTGACGTTTTTCTATAACCCATAGTGTTAACTAATTCATCACAACCGCAGTTATACCGGTTGAAGCTATAACTGAGAATGAATAAACACTCTTGTGTAGGTACTTTAGCACCTATATACCACCGCTCTGTAACCTCTCTAGAACCTTAGCCTCTAAAATCGTGGGCCTCTTTCGTGGTTATAAATGAGTCAGAGCACTCTATAACTCTATTACTACAGGTATTCTTAACACGTAGATTCTCAAACGGAACCGATATACAAACGATATACAGTTTATTTTAAAGCTTATGTGCTAGTTGGGAGACCCATCACCAACAGCCTTTATTTTACCATCTTTTTCCCACACAACTTTCCAAAAGTGGCTAAGGAATTCCTAATTCCTTAGCTCTGGCTACCCCTTCTAGGGATTGATAGCCGTGGGTATATGTATGGTATATGTAAGTTCTTGAGGTATGCAATAGATGGCGCTGGGTGTTTTTCAAACCGTGGTATCGATTTCTTTTAAGATACGTTAGAAGTGGAATGACATCTTGCGCTTTAACCTGTAGCTCATACAATTATTCGGTGCACTTTTCGACCCATTTACTTACTTGCTGTTTTATCTTTATTCACTATTTTTCGTTTTTTTTGGTACTTACTATTTTACATTGAATTGTGGATTTTGGCGCTCGACATCGGTAGGATATAAAAAAGCGGGATTATACAGCGGGAGCGGGAGTAAATTTAATTGTTTCTCAATAGCAAAACTATTAGAAAATAAAGAGTGTTCAAAACTCAAGGGACACAAGCTTTTTGTAAAAATAAGGTTGTTGTGTTAGCTTAGATTAATAGCAAGAACTATCGCAACATGTATAAATCATTCATCTCGGACCATCCCCATATTCCCGAGCAATCTTTGCTACAAACTCACCCACCATCACCAACGGTCAGTGTAGGGGGCACCACCCACCGGGCCTCCGCCCCGCAGTGCCAAACTACTATCCGTACTTGGTATTTTCTAAGACTTTCGCGGTTGAACATTACAATTGAAACAACTATTATAAAACTAAACCCATGTTATAACACGCGATTAAAGATCCGAAAATCAATATTTACTATATAATAAGAACATAATAACTCGTGGGGACTCCCCACGCAACTTCCAAAAGTGGCTGAGGAATTTCTCATCCCAGAGCTCTGGCTACCCCGTTAAGGGATTTATAGCCGTGAGTGTATGTATGTATGTATGTTTAATAACTCGAACATAGAAACTTGGAACAAAATGGTTTGTTTCATGATTCTTATCATATATTTTATGGCACTATGGGGTTGAAATAGCAAATGAAAGTTAGTATAGAGATTTTTGATATTTCTGTATTTAGAAACTTGAAACTTGGTGCGATTGACTGTTATAACCACTACAAAAAGGAATTAATGAAATTCATCCATCAATCACTCATATAGTGTGTAGTGTAGTATAGTGTAGCCATAGCTTCAGAGCACTTTTGGAAATTAAATAGGGAAAAGGTAGTTAAATAAAGGATTTTAGTGATGGGTCTCCAACTGCATCGCCCAACAATCACTTAAATCAATGTTCTTAATATCCTTTCATCGCCCGCGAAGATTATAAAAAGCAATAAGTTAAGATAGAGTTTTGGTATTTTGGATGTAAACTGGATGCAAAAAATGTAGTCCACGCGGACGTAGTTGCGGGCAAAAAGCTAGTTTGTCAATAAAACAAAAAATACAAATTATTCATCTAAATTTATTTTATCGCCTTCAAAGTAGGCCCCATCGCTTGCAATACAACATCTCCACCGCTTCACCCAGTCTTCCATACATTTTTCATAGGCTGTTTGCGGTATGGCCTTTAGCTCATTCAGCGAATTTTCTTTTATGGCTTCTATCGACTCAAAACGTTTTCCTCGAAGTGGTAGTTTTAACTTGGGAAATAATAAAAACTCAGACGGAGCCATATCAGGTGAATACGGTGCTTGGTCGGGAACTTTTGTTGAATTTTTCGCTTAAAACTCTTTCACTGTAATGGCTGTGTGTGATGGTGCATTATCATGGTGCAGCATCCATGAGTTGTGTTGCCACAAATCTGGACGTTTTCGGCGGATACTCTCACGCAAACGCTTCATGACGCCTAAATAATATTCTTTATTCACTGTTTCTCCCTCTGGAAGGAATTCGGAGTGAACCACACCACGGTAGTCAAAAAAAACTGTCAGCATCACCTTGATTTTGGAGTGACTTTGCCGCGGTTTTTTTTGTTTCGGCTCATTTTCGAGACGCCATTCTGAAGACTGTTGGCTTGTTTGCATGTCGTACTCATAAACCCATATCTCGTCGCCAGTTATTATACGTTTCATAAAGGTCGGATCCGTAGAACCTCGGGAAACCATGTCTTCAGCGACATGCTTTCGATGCGCTTTTTGAACAAAATTGAGCTCTTTTAGAACTAGTCG
This sequence comes from Bedellia somnulentella, assembly GCA_963576735.1. NCBI lineage: Eukaryota > Metazoa > Arthropoda > Insecta > Lepidoptera > Bedelliidae > Bedellia > Bedellia somnulentella. Next base: position 14,757,234 of record OY755175.1, on the reverse strand, counting down.
AGCGGCGACGCGTTTCATGTCTAAAATGTCAATGAGAATGTTGTGGACGGACTTAAAAGATATGTTCACCTCACGAGCCAACTCTCTCAGACTCATACGTGGATTTTCGAGCACTAGCTTCTTGATTCTGTCGATGTTTTCTTTGGTCGTAGCGGTTGAAGGTCTACCAGAACGAGGCAAGTCTACTACTACTTCTCGGCCTTCTTTAAAAGCCTTATACCATTCATAAGCCCTTGTTTTCGATATACACGATTCGCCGTAGGTATTTCGCAACATTTTTAGTGATTCACCAAATGAAATATCATTCGAAACACAAAATTTAAGGCACACTCTTTGTTCAACAATATTTTCCATTGTAAAAATCGCCGAGGACTCAAAACTATGACCAACAAAAAATGTAGTTTAAAACAAATTAAATGACAGATCCCGCTCAAATATTGCGCGCTAAATCAGTACAGTGCTACCAACATGCAGTAAAAAAATTTGAACGACCTCTTTTACGCGGGTCTTTTTATTGACATATTCCCGATACTTTTTACACAGAGTAGTATATGATCGAAAAGTTTAATAAAACATAAAAACGAAAATGCTTACACACTAAACAAATAATTAAATAAAACGATAAAATATTATGTTCAAATTTTATTACTTAATAAAGAGATCGGTTTGTACAATAATCAGAGTACTTGCTTCATCAAGAACATTATAGTCAAATAACGTCTTCACATTAATATTACACGATAACTAATTCTTAACTATTAGTCACAATAACAGTAAGTTTACAATTATGTTACTTATACTTAAAGCCAGGGGTGCCAGGAGGGGTCCATCCTACAGAGATTGTCAAGGCTGTTAGCCGCGGTTACTAGGGTTGCCACTTTGCTGTCGGGTCCGTCAAAGACGGCTAGCGAGTAGAGTCGGCCCATGATGACCGTGACGGCTTTGGCAACCATATTGAAGATCGCTTAGTTGTCCATCTCACAATACAGTGAGCTTATATTAATGTAACTTATATTTAAAGCCAGGGGTGCCATGCGGGGTCCATCCTACAGAGATTGTCAAGAATGTTAGCTGCGGTTACTAGGGTTGCCACTTTGCTGTCAGGTCCGTCAAATACGGCTAGCGAGTTGAGTCGGCCCATGATGACCGTGACGGCTTTGGCAACCATATTGATGATCGCTAAGTTGTCCATCTCACAATATAGTGAGCTTATATTAATGTTAGTTATATTTAAAGCCAGGGGTGCCACGCGGGGTCCATCCTACAGAGATTGTCAAGGCTGTTAGCCGCGGTTACTAGGGTTGCCACTTTGCTGTCGGGTCCGTCAAAGACGGCTAGCGAGTTGAGTCGGCCCATGATGACCGTGACGGCTTTAGTGACCATATTGATTATGGTTTCATTGTCCATCTCTAGAGGCTTGGTGTCGGCGGCGGGGGCCAACCCTGACTTGTCTTCCAGCCGCTTCCGGTAGCCCGTGACCATTTCGTCGCGCAGTATTGTGCGCAGGATGGATTGGATCTGGAATAGTGGATGTTGTTGAAGTGGATTGTGATTTGTTTGAAGGTTAATGTTAGTTGCTTTTCATATTGATTATCTTTCTTATAATTTAATATAATGCAATAGTGATCAATATGCATACTTGCAAAAAACTAAAATGCAATACTATCATCTTGAAATAATAAATTATATCCCATTCATTATTGTAAGAACATCGACAAAAGGAACGAAGGGACTAAAGGGTCTTTGTTATAGCGGCAACTTCGATATTATTAATGTGTTTCAATGCAAAAAATAAACCATAAAAATTAAAAAACACAATTTTTCTCTACCTACACTCCAAAACCTACAATAAAATTATGCATCAGCAATAACTCTTATTACAACGATAGTAAGGTTAGTTTACCTTAAAGTTGGGCGTGACGAAGCACCGCGCCACGGCGATGGCGGAGGCGGTGAGCGGCCCGTTGATGCCGATCGGTGTGACCAGCTCCGCGATGTTCGGCGTCAGGCGGAACGGTACGGGACGATTGCCGTCCAGTTCACCTGTACACACGTTTATGTTATTTTTATACAATACTAGCGACCCGCCCCGGCTTCGCACGGGTACAATGCAAAATATACCTACTACAGAATGTCCTTATACACAACGTTCACAGCTTTTTTGTCATTAGCCAATACAAACATGTTTTGCTTAGACGTTACTCTTGACAGCGCGACATATAATTGGCCATGTGAAAAACACTCAACACTCAAGTCTAATCCTGCAACGTTAAAAGTTTTACCCTGCGATTTATTAATGGTCATTGCAAAAGATATCTTTACCGGAAATTGTAGGCGTTTCAATTGGGACGGTAAATCTGATGGTGTCAGAGGAATTCGGGGAATTAGTACATCTTCTCCGGTACCACATCCGGTGAGTATTGTTCACTCTATTATGAATTTTTTTAGTGATTTTACCAGCAAACGTGTGCCATTGCAGAGCTTAGGAGGATTCAGATTTCTTAATAAAATAACAGGACAACCTACTTTCACACTCTCAATAAAAATTAAAAGATAATCAACAACAAAAGATACTTATTCTATTCAGTTTAATTAATTCTTGATATTTTCCTCGCTAGAGAGCTCCGATAAACGCGTGCGATCGCTGCAAATCATATAGTGACGCTACGCGCTGTTTATAGGCACGCGCCGCCCGGCGCAAACAACTACGACCCTGCATTTTAAATTTGTAATATCTTCGTAAATATTCACTTAAATTACATGCTGTAAAAAGCATATTGATCTATAATAAATGCACAATTTATTGAAGGTACTTAATTGGATAAGGGTTAATGCTGTATTGTTTAAAATCACTTCGTAAATAACCATTTTTTAAGTAAAGAATAAAAATTATGCTGGGTTATCCCTAAGAGATAGACATATACCATCGCGGACTTTTTTGTTGAACTTTTTAAGGTGAACAATACTGTAGTACATTATTTTGGTCTATCTCGTAGGGTTCAGCCAGCGTTTGCAATATAAGCGCAAAAAAACGTGCTTATTTACGACATCACATTAGAAACCTTTAAATTTATCAGTGTTTCTCTACTATATTATGCATTTATTATACATACAAACCTTCCTTAAGAATCTCTCTATCTATTAAAAAAAACTGCATCAAAATCCGTTGCGTAGTTTTAAAGATCTAAGCATACATACGGACATACAGCGAAAGCGACTTTGTTTTATACTATGTATTGATATAATATGGACCTATTTTGCACAAAACCCGCAGAGATAAGGCGTATCTTTATAAATGACTTTTATTTAGTCCCAATGCGAGCGCAACAGTTACTTATAAAATAATTGTTGTTACTCTGTAAGATATTTTTAAGTTGATAAGTCTTCTCTATGTACTTTATTTGCGAATACTTGTTATTGGCTTAGTTTATAACTGATTTTATAAACAATTATTGTATAATTTAGCTGTAAGTATTCCAAACAAATAAAATAAAATAATAAATAGGTGAATCCTGTAACTGCTGTCAGGGTAACGTGTCTAGTGATAGGTTGGAATTTTTGAGCTTGGACTCGTATTTCCAATCCCAAGAAATACAAACGTTTTTACTTCTAAAAAAATGTATAAGCACTTTGTTACATTTATAGTTTATTACCTAAATGTTCAAATAAGTGCTATCCCTCTCTAACTTCGGATGAAAAAGAAAGTTATGTATGAGTTAAATTTCAGTTTAAAAGTACTTCTCGCTACTCCCAATGTTCCTCTTTCCTCATTTACGTTTGCTACTATAAAATCCTTCAAAAGCAAGCCCACTAACTATGGATTTTTTAAAATTGGTACTAGTGAGCCAACAGCTTCTAACTAAATAAAACAAAAACAAACCCTTTTAATACCAAAACTCCACAACTTACCAGTAGTATCATCAACATCAAACTTGAAGTAAGACACGTTGAGAAGTCCGGAGTCTTGATGCACGTACAGCATATCCGGGTTCAGGCGGGTCAGGTGCAGTACATACTCAGCCACCGAGAATAAGGCTAATTGTAGGGTCAGCATCTGTCGATAGGGTTAGATGTTACTTTATAAAGTTCGTATTTGTTATGTAGTGGCAAATCTAGTTGCCTTTTTAACTCCGCGTTTTCATATACTGTACGTATACTGTATTCATTTGAGTACTGAGTAGTGTTTTTTTATATATTGTTGTAAAAGTACAAATAAAAGTAGTTTATAAATAAGAAAACGAGCTTTAAATGCGTTTATTCATCTTGTAAAAAATATTTTAGGTAACATCTTGGTCGAAGGACCCAAAAGACTACCAATTGGCCTAGACCTCGTTTTTAAAACATACCCTTTTTATATTTTAAATCGATTAAAGACATCAAACTAAACAACTTTGCCTATGGAATGCTTATCTAAAATATTGTAATTTTCAAAATAATTAATACATAAAAAGTGTCTTTTAAAATAGTTACTCAACTTTGCCTTTATTATTCGTGTAACACGAAAAACGATGCGTATAACTCATCTGTAAGATATAAATGTCGTGCAAAAAGTAGATTAATCCGTTGATTTTATAATCACTTTTAATACATGTTATATAGATGGCATTAGTCACACTCACCTTACTAAAAGTATAATAACCTTACGGCACAGGCAACACAGCGAGCGCCCAGTCGCGCAGTCCAGCGGGCGGCGCGGCGCTGGCTTGCACGTTCCGCAAGCATATGGTGGAAGGCGGTGCCATTCTACGCCTCCGTTCTACTCTACAGCACCGCCTCATTCTACACCATCATCCCATACTCGCCGCTATATTAGTCTAACCGTAGTCACGCTTACCTTCCTAAAAGTATAATAGCGTCGTCGCGCAGTGAGGGTGGCGGCGCGGCGCTGGCCTGCACGCTTCGCATTACCTGGTGGAAGGTCGTGCCATTCTACGCCGCCGTTTTACTCTATAGCACCGTCTCATTCTACGACGCTGTATTAGTCTAAGTGCAGTCTCTCTTACCTTCCTAAAAGTATAATAATCATGCGGCGCGGGTAACGCAGCTAAGGCCCAGTAGCGCAGCGCGGCGGGCGGCGCGGCGCTGGCCTGTACTTCGCGCAGCACGTCCATACTACGCCACCGTTCCATACTACGCAGCTATATTAGTCTAACGGTAGTGACACTCACCTTTCTAAAAGTATAATAATCATGCGGCGCGGGCAACGCAGCGAGCGCCCAGTCGCGCAGCGCGGCGGGCGGCGCGGCGCTGGCCTGCACGTCGCGCAGCACGTCGCGCAGCACCTGGTGCGACGCGGTGCCGCCGCGCGCCTGCACGCCCGCCAGGCGCCCGTAGTAGCGAGAGATGCCGCCGTCCCATTCTACGCCGCTGGAATGGGGACGTATGGTTAGTGTGGGTTGGATGTGCTGTGCGATGACAGCCGTGTTTAAGTGAAACTTTTTTATACAACAAATCCTGCTTGAGTTTTTGGACAGTTTTGTATTAGACATCCTACGAAATAAAACTGGCGGTGCTGAACGATTTGAGTAGTACTAAGTTTTAGGTAGCAGGCTCAACTTGTTTTGACTAACCGTCTGAGTGAATCTAGTTTTTAATCAGCATCAAATCCTCCACTCCGGGAGCGCATACCAATGAGAAGAAAATAGACTAGTGAATCTCTTTAAAATATAACCCAACATTTTTAAAACTGTACCCAATGTAACATAAAGGTGCCTACCAAATAATGTTAGTCCATAAGTAATCAACTACAAAATACTACAATGCTTACCGGTTGTTACATTCAGTCCGATAAATATCCAAGAGCGAGATAGAGCTGGGATTATCCTCCACTAGTCGCATTTGCGGTGAAACCGACACCACTCTAGGCACCGTGTAATGTAAGAATCTTCTTGACGTCTCCTTCTGTTTCCCGAGATAGTGGTTCAACATTCTCAACAGTTGCAACACTCGCTCTTCTCTCCTCGCATCGCCTAGACCAGAATCATTCACAACTAAATAAGGGTATATCTTTCCATTATGCCCTCGTATGTAAAGTCTTCTGGCGGATGTATTGTGTTTCTGAACGATTTCTACGCGCGGCATAAATCGAGCAATGCGTACATGGTAGTGAGTGTGTTTTGGAAGAAGGAATTCGCCAGGCAATTCCACTTCAGCAGTTTTCAAACTGAAGTTTGAAAGGAATCTGCACTTTTCTTCAATCAAAAATGATCTGGAAATCAAGAATCATTATTTGTAAACAAAGTAAGCATGAAAGTAATTTATGTAGCGAAATTATCTTTTTTCCATACTTGGGTAATATCTTTGTCTTTGCTTCTAAGATCTTGATCCACTTGCGGAGTTTCTGTATCAAGTTTTGCAACTTCATAGCATTTGGCTGAGTGAAATCAAAATCGGCTGTAAATTGTCCCTTCATCTTTTGGAACACCGGATCTTGTACGGTCGCCTGCGCCCGTCGAGCGAGACTTTCTGAGGCAGCTACAAGAAAGAAAGATATAGTTTTAACACAGTTTTCACCTAATGTAAGCTTCCAAACATCTCAAGTCTATATTTCTCACAATATATTTACGAACTAAAGCATTATTTATTTATTTAGACTTAAATTATATAAAACTCACTCCATTGCTACAAAAATACACTACATCACTAGAGACCCGTTCATTCATTCGCTCAATCATTGACTCTTTCGTTCATCCAAAAGAAGTAGCTCATACTGATTCCGATTCCAAAACCGAATTAATACACTAACACAATAAAATTATAAAATATTTTTAACAACATATATCCCTAGCACTTATTCTCATTCGTTCAACCACTCATTATATCCTCCAAACGACACATCAACATACTGATGCCAATCCCAATGCCGAAGGTAGAGACGAGCTTCTTGACGAAGTTGAGCGTGTGCGGCGTGAGCGTGGCGTCGGCGACGGCGGCGCGGTGCTCGAACGCGATCGCGTAGCACTTGGACAGCCCGGCGCGCAGCTGCCGGAGCACCTCCTCGTACCAGTTCTCGCGGAACCATACCATCTGGAATGTACCATTGAGTTTACTTATCTCTGCTCGTATAAGATCTTACCACCGCACTATGTGGGAATTTCGTAATTTACCTGTATTTAATTGCATTTTTCAACTTCAACCAAACAAGCGCATATGCATACTATTTTTACCTTAAACCCTACTAATACCCGTGGCGTATTTACTTTTGAAACGGTATTACTGGATATTAAATAAAAAATGCCAAAGTGGGTAGTATATAAACTAATTTGTTGACTTGTCATCGAGCAGAAAAATTGATTGTTGTTTTAACACGATTACTGTATAATATTCGATATCAAAGTGGTTTTTTATTCACTTATTGTGATTTATAAGATAAGATAAACGTTGAAATTAATATAAAATTAAATGCAATTACTAGATAAAAGTCATCTTAAAGTCACCAAGTAAAAACTACATATGTTTGAGATTATTTTTATTTTCAGAGGGATGAAAGTAAGTTATTTGACAAAATTTGCGCGTGAAATTATTAGAATACATAGATTGAAGTATTGGATTTTAGATTCAATTATAACATCTTGCGCATTTTTGCGGCACCCATACATAGTTTTTATTTTTTCAGGATGACCTTCTCATTAACGAAAAATCAAATATTTGATATTTGGATTGCGACCGAAAAGACTGAGCGTTTGAATGCCGTTTGCGCGTTTTTGATCAATTATTATCGATTATTAGACCTTTCTGATGGGTCTAAAAAAGACATTAATGCTTTTCTGAGCAATCTTCTCTTTCAACTTGAAATAAAATGGAATCAGTGTCATCGTCATCGGGAACGTTTTATACATAAGAATTTAAGCTGGTTGAACAATGATTTGAATTTACCACAGACTTTTTTGCAAGAAATTCCATCTTCCTTTTCCTCGAGCAAACCAGGAAGACCACAAAAAAAGTTTGAAGAATGTTGTGAACGCACAAAGAGAAGAAAGATACAAAGTCTCGTTGATTCCAGTAGCCCTGAAGAAATAGCAGTTGCAAACCGAGACAATTTACTGAAAACAGGTAAACGAAACTCAGCTGCAATTGCGAAAGAATTGGCGTGTAATCCTCCAGGCAAAGGAACGCAAATAAAAAAAGCTATGAAGACGAAGGTCGCTGGTTCATCTTTATCAACTGAAGAAGCCTTGAGCATGATGCAAGATGCGAATTTGTCAGTAAATCAATATGAAACCATCCGTACACGGGTTAACACATGTGTTAAAAATCTTTTACCTTCCTACGATAAAATTAAGGAGTGTAAAAAAAGAGTGTTACCCGTCACAAATGACTGTAACAGAGACAGTTGCCTCCTGTAATGTTCAGTCATTGGTTGATATGATAACACAATTAAGCATTTATGCCTAGCCCAGAAAGAAGTGCTAAACTCTATAGAAGAGCTTAAAACTGGGACGAAGGAGTTGTTTTTATTGATTAAATGGGGATTTGATGGTGCGCAGCAAAAAAAGTACAAACAGAAATTTACATCGCCAGATCAATGTGATTAAAATCTGTTTAGCACGTGCATGGTGCCCATTCAAATGAATTTTAAAACTGGATGTGACAAAATCATAGTATGGCAAAATCCAGCACCATCATCAACAAGGTACTGCCGCCCAATCAAATTAAATTTTACAAAAGAGACTACTGCTTTGATTAACAAAGAGGTGACTTTGATCAAACAGGAAATTAATGCTCTACGTCCACTTGAAGTCCAAGACGATAATTTTCACAATATGGTGAAACCAACATTTATACTGACCATGATTGATGGCAAAACTTGCAGTTCTTTGTCAAATGTAGCGTCAACCCAAACATGTTACATATGTGGTGCGAAACCCTCTGAAATGAATAAGCCAACACTTATAAATCTTATAATAAATAAACCTTTAAATCATAATGCTTTGAGTTTTGGCTTATCTCCGCTACATTCGTGGATTCACTTCATGGAATGATTACTTCATATAGCCTATCGGCTTGATATTAAACAATGGCAAGCTCGAGGCCAGGCCAACAAAGAAAAAGTTCAAACTAGAAAGCAAATCATTCAGCGCAAGTTTAAAAATGAATTAGGTTTACTAATAGATATGCCAACTCAACAAGCAGGTATCACGAACGACGGTAATACTGCAAGACGGTTTTTTAGGAATTCAGAGAAAACCGCTGAAATAACTAATCTTAACATGGACCTTATCCAAAAATTCCACGTAATTTTAGAAACTCTAGCGTGTGGGTTTCCTATCAATTTGGTGGCTTTCGATCACTACGCCAAAGAAACTAGGAATCTGTATGTAAAAGAGTACTCTTGGTACAACATGCCCGTCTCTGCGCATAAGGTATTGTTTCACGGAAAAGATGTCATAGCTTCATCCATTCTTCCGATTGGACAATTATCGGAAGAAGTACAGGAGGCTAGGAACAAGGATGTTAGAAGATACCGAGAAATGTTAACCCGTAAAACATCAAGAGTTAATACTAACACTGACCTTTTAAATAGGCTGTTAGTATCATCAGATCCTTTCCTCGCTAGTCTACGTAGTAGTCCGAAACGTAGACGATGTCAATTAGAGCCTGAGGTATTAAATTTGCTTGCACTACCTACTGCAACTGAGCGAGTTGTGGATAGTTCTTCCGAAAGTGATTAATGTATTATAAAATCGTTTTTTTTTTCATGGTTTATAAATATATTTTTAAAGTTTTTTTTAAGTTTACATTATTTACAAGCGCTCTTCCTCTCCTCTTTATCGCTCAACTACTTAATATGACATATTTAAGGAGTATTTTACTTATTCAGCATAGCAACGAATTAAATCCCCCTAAATTTTGATTTTCCTACACTGTGCACCGGCTTAGAATAGCGCTACCCCATTTCTACCGGTGGGTGTACGTAAGAGGCGACTAACTGTATTGGGGCTTTAAAGGGAACATTGGGCGATGCGGTTGGAGACCCATCACCAACAACCTTTATTATACCATCTTTTCCCCACTCAACTTTCCAAAAGTGGCTGAGGAATTTCTAATTCCTTAGTTCTGGCTACCTCTTCTAGGGAATTATGGCCGTGAGTATATGTATGTATGATTAAAAGGAAGTTCATAATGCATCACAAGGGGAGTAACAAGCAAAAAAGAGTTGTTAGGGATATAATTCTGAAAATAATTTACAATAGAGCCGATTTCATTGGAGCAACTGTTTTTTTTCTGTTCTCCATATAATTCATCTAAGCTCTTGTCAAAAAATATACTGAGATCAGAAAAATAAAGTAGCAGTGATCAAGTTGATCCCATGGTAAAAGTTGTTCAGAATGACATCATAACAACCCTATTTGGACTTGGTGCTTACTTGGCACAGTAATTATCAGAAATGGATTTGTGACAATGATGAAATCAAGAGTCATCCACATTTTTCAACAATCAAGTTTATGATTCGCTGGGACTTAAACCACAAACAAAGTTAAGAAGATATCTGACCTGATCGACAATCCCCTCGAGCGAGGACAGCACAGTGGGGTGTATCTCTCGCTGCAGCTGCATGATCTTGGAGCAGCGCCACATCGGCATGGTGGCCTTGATGGGGCCCGCCTCGCCGCTTGCGGTCCCTTCCACCTTGGCCGGACCCTACACATGGTACACGCGGTTAGGTCAAAGTAAATTGTTTCAAAAGCAAAAGTAAAGAGTACATTATGTTGGTTAATTTTTGATATCCTTCAACACTATTTCGTCAATAGGAATAATTACGAAAATATCGGCAATAAAACTTGTTATTCAAGGAGTATTGATTTTGCTTCGGCACTTATCTCAATGTTGAGTAAGGTACCGTTGTACAACTCACATTGTTAGCAAATTTGCGCGTAAGATACAATAATAAGTTGAGTATTTTAGACAAACATTCAAGAGTTCGTTTTTTTTCTTGAATATTCTTGTGAGATACATGGGATATCATTTAAGCTATTGATACATCAAAAATGCATTTCACCCATCAAGGCTATACCCAAATTTTCAGTAATATCTCCCCAAGATAGCAAAATATGTAAAATAAAGATATGTGATAAAATATAAAAGCAACAAACCGCGGCAGTAGTAGGCAGTTGCGCGGCGAGTTCAGCGGTCTTGTATCGTTCGCGCTGTTCGATCTTCAGAGTCAGGTATAGAGTGCGAATCGGGAAGTACACTGCTTGCGGGTATAGCCGGCCCACCTGTAATTTGCGTTTAGTTTTGTTAGTATGCTTTCTTCTTCTTGTTTGTACCATTATTGACAGATGAGGTAAAACTTTAGATGCATATAGTCTATGCGCTTACACTTATAAATTTTTATTTACAGTATATTAACGATAATAATGATGAAATGATAAAAGACATAACAAATATCAATAAAAAGAAAAGAAAAACTTGGTCATATATTTCTTTGATTTCATATTTTGTAAACTATAGCTTTAATGTCAGCTCAGCTGAACAGAAACTTTAAATTACAGTTCTTTACAAAATACCGATTTAAACAGATTTTTCTTATATGCATCTGCCCCTGTAACGTGTAAGTGTTTGTTGCATATATGTTTCAACATATCCCTATATGGTTTGGACATACATGCGAGAGCAGGTTGAGGATGACGTTCCCGTCCAGGTGCACGAGGCAGGCCAGCAGCTGCGGTATCCACGGCAGCCACTGCACCGGCGGCACGCCCACCGAGTACTTGTCCAATGCTTCCGCAATGCTGCTCTTGTCATCGTCGTAGCTCAGCATCCACAAAACCTAACAAAAAAAAAGATAATTAAAACGCAGTCTGTTTTAGGAATAGTTTTTAATTTTTTTAACAATATGGCTCGTGTGACTGAAAAAACTGTTTAAATCCCAAATCACGACTGGCTAGCCCATTTTGGTAATTTAACCTCAAATTGAATCGGAATAATTATTAGCTTATTTACAACGGAAACTTTCACTACACACAACAAAATATAAGATGTGTAGATTATGTAGACTAAAATACCTATATGTAGAGTTTGCTTTATGTTCGATCGAATAAGTAAACACGGAGGCGGGCATCTATAAAAACATTGGCAACCGCCTGAGTTTCAGAGAGAGCGAGAGGAGAAGCACTTCACATACAAAATGGACAAAAAACTGGAGCAGAATTAAAGTTCTCAATGATATAACAATCAGTCCTACCTTAGCGCAGTATTTTCTAGACTTGGACTCATTCTGATGTCGACATGCGTGCAAGAAACATGTCATAGCCGACACCCCCACGCCGATCTGGCGCGGATCTCTGATGAAGATCTGCTCCAAGTAATCTCCCCAGAGAGCCCAAGCTTTCACCAAAGTGTCATGGAGCTGAACTGCCGCTGCAAACGCTTTGTTCGCATCATCAGACCTTCCCAACTGAGCGAGAAGCAACCCTTTGAATGCGTAAAACTCTGCAGTCATTTCTTTCGTGAAGTATTTGAAGTTGGTAGATTCGATCATGTCGAGTCCCTCTTGAAGCTCCTCTTTGCCTTCCGTCCAGGACATTTGAATGTGACATTTCACTTGTTGTCTTATTTTTTGGAAACAGTCCACTATTGGGACGCTTGGTATAGTATAGATTCTATGTAAGGAGTCGAGGCACACTCCATTCAAGTTGTGTTTTCTAGCTATTTTAGCGAAGTGTATGATAGCCTGAAAATACCAAATTGTTATCAATACAATAAAAAAAATTTTTGACTAAATGCTAAATGCACAAATGTTTATTTTTATGAGTAGGTTAACAATTTGAAAAAAATAGAGGTAGATTCTATGATATATATCATAACAACATTAAAAACGGTAATAAAATGTTAAGTAGAGATTCCATTTAAGAGAATCGAACTAACATACTTGTAAATCATAAAAATAAATGTTGTTAGACTGTAGTAACGAATTTAAAATAATCATATCTCAAAAAAATTTGCAAAATTTAGAATTAACATCACAATAACTACTCATTTAAACTACAACTTCAATAAAACATTAAATCAACAAACCTGAGCACTCGCATGCACGCCCAACATCGAATGGTTAGCGGAATGCTCCGCATTAGAGTCATAGTGCGACGATATAAACGTGTAGTGGTGTTGTCTCCACGTAAAGATGGCGCCCCAGTGGGACAGCGGGTCGGCCACCACGGGCAGCCGGTTGCGCCACGTCTTCACTATGGCCTTCATGTCGTGGAGGGAGGTGGGGCGGCTGTGGAGGAGGCCCTGGAATTTATGGTTTGGGTGAATTAAACTGTTTTGATAAGCTAGTATTAATAAAAGAAAAGGTAGGTGCGGCGACTGTGGAGTAGGCCCTGGAAGAATATTTCACTATACGAATCAATCGGAATCTAATCGATTATTAATAAAATGGTAATTCCCGTCTGAAAAATGGGGTATGGCTCCACCTTTAAAACGTGCATCCACGGTTTCCGCACATTTTTAGCTAATCGTTCGTTTTGCGCTCTCCCATAAATATATCGTTAGGTTACAGCCTAGAACCGTGGAAACATCGACATCAGGATATATTTGCAATTCACTCAGAAGCAGTCTCAGCGATAATATTAATTTGTTTTTTCAGAGCGTATTTTCAAGATCTATTTCCATACGTTTATTTGTCCTGTATATAATAACACCTTGTTATTAACAGTTATTGCGTGTTTTAATAGACAGTACAATAGCTACCGTATGTATCTGCGCCGCCTCGCTGAGCTCCATGAGCTGGTGCGCGGCGCGGAGCAGCGGCAGATGCGCGTGCGCCACGATCCGCGGCAGGCGCCTCCACTCGCGCAGACACTGCGCCGCCGCCGCCTCCGCGTGCCGCTCCACGCCGCCCAGCTGCTCGGCGCCGCCCGCGCAGATGCACAGGTAGCCGCGGTACAGGTTCATCAGCCAAGCTGCACAAGCAAACATAAAAACCATTATATAATTAAATCTTATTAACCTTTTAGGTGATTGGCGTCGTAAAATCCGACTAAGAATGTGCCGGAGCTATCCAGCTCGAAGGATCATAAAGATACGGTTTGTCCTGTCTTTAAATGATATAGTATGATGATATTAAGAAAACTGATGTAATTACTGATTTAATACAATTAATTATGAGTACACACGGAAGCTGATAGATGCGAACTAACTTGATTTAACTTAAATAGCTATAATTCAGCGTAAACTGCCGATCGTACAAAATGTACGGTGATTGACCGTACAGTTGGCTAGGATTTTATGAAGGGGATTAAAGGGAAGGCATTTTTTATGTACCATTATAAATAGAAACAGAAACACAAAGATGCGCCGATAATTAAATAAACCATGCAATTGGATTAGAAACTCTAATAAATATATATAATACTAATGGGCCGCCCCAGCTTCGCACGATGGCGTTAAATATTTTTACTGCTTAAACCCTACGGTATTTAGCGTGATTATATATCCTATGTCCTTTGCCTGGTTCTCAGCTACCTCCCAATCAATTTTCAGCTTAATCAGTTCAGTTGTTCGTGAGTTATAAAAAATGTAACTAACACGACTTTCTTTTATATATATAGATAAATTATCGGAGTCGAACGTAGAGTGAGTAGAAAAGGAAGGAAAAACAAGTAAAAACTCACCTAGTTCCTTTGGACAATTGTATTCGACTTCCGCCAGGGCTTCTTTCATCTGCGGCCAATTCGGATTCCTCCAAGAGCTCTCCAAAATAAGGAAGGGATCCCGACAATTCCTTGACAGCCCGAGCTCGAGTAGCGAGTCCCATTGGTTCAGCTCTTTGGCGCATTTCAACCAATGCTCTGTCCAAATTTTACACTCTTTGTGCATGTTGTAAGACGATGGATTGGTTGTGTATTCTTGTTTCAGTTTCGCCATTGCAACGTCGTATGCAGCCTTAAAAGGTATATTTGGTATTAGTTTTATAGAACAAGTAATCTACAGCTATTTTGATTAGGATAGGGTTGAGAGAGAGAAGTCACTTCAGGGAATTTCTTTGAATAATAACTGAGGAAGCCTATTAAAATTATATGCCATAATTAGTAATCAAATTAATAATTTACCTGCGCTTGTTCATGGAATCCCTGTTGTTCGTAAGCGATGGCAATGTTGGTTTCCCGGTACCGCGCGTGTTTTTGCCATACTCCCGACCACATATCCTCCTCTTGTAACAGCTCGTACATATCACTTAGGCAATCGTTTATCTCCTGTTTGCAATAATACAAAAATTTAACTAAATTACATAATATAAATACTAAATAAAACTAAAGAAAAAAGTAAATTAATAAAAAAGCTGAATTTGTACTTGGCCTTGTAAAATGCAACTTGACTAAGGCCCGATTTCTGAATTGAGTATTCCAGCTGAAAACAACTTAAGTATCGTTCTGTCGCATTGAAATCGCTTAACAACTGAATGAGTCAAAACGATACTTAAGTCGTTCTCAGCTTGAATACTCAATTCTGAAATCGGGCGTAAGACATTTTACATACTCGCAACATCAGGAGATGTTACTTATTACGTGATGTTGAAAATAGAGAGTAGTTCCATTTGTTTAATGATATTTTACGAAGAATATGAAAGCTGTGCAAAATTAACTTACACTAGGTGTAGTGGTTTCAGTATCGTATTCATAACATTCGATCATTTCCCTCTGTGCACGCGCTCCGGTTATTTGCTCTGCCGCCATTTGCTCGAGACTCAAGGTCATGCGATGCCATAAATTATGTGTCTTTCCCAAGTATCGCATCATAGGGCTGAAAAAATATAATTATTTTTAATGGCAAAATGTATTTTAAAGCATTAAAAGGAAAGGAAGGGAAGATGAACTACGATGTATCTGGGAGCGCGGCATCGGTAGTGTCAAAGTTGAGCCCGAAGCAACTGTGGTACCACCTTTTTTAATCTACGAATTGGTCGTTATCTGTACCCACTTACGAGTAAAACATAATTGGCCTAGACCTCGCTTTTATAACATACCCTTTTTATATTATAAATCGATAAAGAACATCATACTTAAAAACTTTGCCCATGGAATACCTATCTAAAATATTGTAATTTTCAAAAAAAAAATGATAATTAAAAATTGTCGTACCTAGTTCAAACTGAGAATGTATAGAACTAGATTCTTTGCTTCAGTGAAAATAAGAAATAAAAAAAAAACATTTGATCTATGGTGTAAACAAAAACATAACCTCTTTCGGTATTTTCCAGTTCAATCGCTCGCTTACCGGTTTATTTTCATGATATTATTTTTCAACGACGATCAATACAACTGGAAAATACCGAAAGAAGTTATATTTTTGTTTACAGAGCGAAAAGCATAGATCAAATGTTTTTTTTTATTTCTTATTTTCACTGAAGCAAAGATTCTCATTCTATACATTCTCAGTTTGAACTAGGTACGACAATTTTTAATTATTATATTTTTTTGAAAATTACAATATTTTAGATAGGCATTCCATGGGCAAAGTTGTTTAGTTTGATGTCCTTTATCGATTTATAATATAAAAAGGGTATGTTATAAAAGCGAGGTCTAGGCCAATTGAAGATAGACTTGACACAACTTTGTCCATAGATTTCATTTTAAGGCATAAACTAGCAACTCCATCAAAACTTGTCTATTATTTACAGAATGCTCAGAATACTAGAACAGTTAAGATACTCTGGGATGGATATATGGTTGGATGGAAGGGAATATTATTTATGTCATTTTAATTTTAATTTAATTTAATTGTACTTTAATTTTATAATTATTATTAATTTGGTGTAATTATTTGGAGTTTTACTTATGTTTATATTATTTATTATTGTTTTGAGTAGTTTTGATAATAATATTATTTAAGAAGAAGAAAATTACCAACGATAATGACCAATAACGTTGTGTGCACTATTTTTGGCATTGTAACAGAGCCGAATCTATTTTTTAAAAAAGGAAATGTTTGTTATAATGCTGTTTGTTTAGGTATTAATTAAATAAATAAATAAATATGACTCACGGTTTGATGGCGACGGGCGGCGAGCACCGCGACAGCGCCTCCACGAAGGTGTGCAGCGCGCTGAGCGGCTGGTCGCGCTGCACCACGTGCGCGCCCGAGATTATGAACGGCACGATCTCGTTCATCACCGTCTGCAACACAAGTGTCACAAACATTTCAAATGTCGTTCCATCGTCCATGTGTGCGAGCTGCGCGCTTACATGATATGTGTGCGTAGTATAATACGGCTTAGAATGTCACTACCCCTTTCTATCCCGGGTGTAGTAAGAGGCGACTAAGGGTATGCGACTTTTAAGTGGTTCTTGGGTTGGCGGTTGGAGACCCATCACCAACGATTCTTTATTTCTACCATCTTGTCAACTTCCAAATGTGGCTGAGGAGTTTCTAGCTCAGAAGCTGTGGCTACCCCTGTTTGGGAATAATGCCTTTGGTATATATATATGTGTGTGGTACTAGTGTGTTACCGGGCGCTGCCGCTCGTCCAGCGCCCGCCACAGCGCGGGGAACAGTCGCAGCCACACGTGGTGCGCCAGCGCGTCGTCCATGTGGGCGAGCTGAGTTAACATGATATGTGTATGTAGTACTATAGTGTTACCGGGCGCTGCCGCTCGTCCAGCGCCCGCCACAGCGCGGGGAACAGTCGCAGCCACACGTGGTGCGCCAGCGCGTCGTCCATGTGGGCGAGCTGAGTTAACATGATATGTGTATGTAGTACTATAGTGTTACCGGGCGCTGCCGCTCGTCCAGCGCCCGCCACAGCGCGGGGAACAGTCGCAGCCACACGTGGTGCGCCAGCGCGTCGTCCATGTGGGCGAGCTGAGTTAACATGATATGTGTATGTAGTACTATAGTGTTACCGGGCGCTGCCGCTCGTCCAGCGCCCGCCACAGCGCGGGGAACAGTCGCAGCCACACGTGGTGCGCCAGCGCGTCGTCCATGTGGGCGAGCTGAGTTAACATGATATGTGTATGTACCGTCTGTATCAATTAGAAAAAATAGGGTTGTAAACAAAGAAACGTCAATGACCTTTTAGTATTTTAGTGTTGTAACCAATATAATCGACGGCGACGTAAACATCGAATACGTTACTAATTGTAAGCAAATTTCTTGATCCAATTTAATCGTATACTTATAAACAGATGTAAAACACACATTACGTTCCCTATAATAACTTTTATGCATATACTCACGTTAGCCAACATTGGGGTATGCAGAGAAGAGACTGTTGCGACCTCTAGACGGCGAACTCATTCGCACACTAGCAGGGTCATAAAAATATCCAAATCATGGCATCGAAATGTTTTTCTTACTAAAGTATAAATACAAATTACTTGTTGATTGATACACAGCAGGGTGAATAGAACTGTGATAGTACAGTGAAAGGCAAGCTGATGAACATATCATCTCGACGCCATTCCAACAACGGGCGGTGGGGTCGTCACATACCTACGCCATTACCATTAAGTTGAATTTTGACGTTCAAAAAACAAAGATTTATCTTTTCACTTTGAAATAATATATATATATATATATATATATATATATAATTTAATTTGTGTAAATGTTTGATGTACATACACTTCTTATAAAAGTATGAAATAATAGTTACTGTATCGTTAACACTCACATTCAATTTTTTTTAAATGCTACCAAACAATTTACTATTTAAATTCCTCACAGCCCATATATGTTCCCATCAAGGGGCTCGAGCCTACCCTATATAGGGCGATATGGCCATAATCCACCACGCTGGCCAATTGCGGGTTGGTAGACTAAAGACTACTACCGTAATAGTAGCCGGTACCGACGGCTTAACGTGCCCGAAGCACGGAATCATCTTAATTTTGCAATATCCTTCCAAACTGGGTTAAATCTTACAAATCTTTGTAAAGTTACCACCCCTCGGGGATCGAACCCAAGACCCCGTACTTGAAACCAAGCGCTTAACCGCGAGACCATGGAGGCAGTCATTTACATTGAAAATGGATTTAATATAGTAATCTAGGCAAACATAACTTAGGTATTAATGTATATTTTAGGTTGTCTCAGGTAGGTCTTCGATATCCGATTCATCATCAGTGGTCGTAGAGTCGCCAACATTTATTATAATTTTTTCTTGTATGGAATCCGTCGCAGCATCAATTAAACCTTCCAGGTCCTTCATTTTTTTTCTTCTTTTATAACGTGACTAATACATCCTGTCCACTGCGCTGCACCAATTTTTGCTATACCTTCTTCCAGTAAAGTCCTAACCTCGAGCATTCTAAATGTTTTATTGTTCCGTCCTACATATGACTTTACTTGAGCCCAAATTAGTTCTATTGGGTTCAGTTCGCAGTGGTACGGAGGAAGACGTAGTACTTGGATATTTTGCTTTTCGGCCATAATTATCGTCTATAACCTTTTTTTAATATTCGTTTTTTTTTCGTACTAACATGAGAGCACATTTGAGCAAAAATTAGTATAGCGATTTTCCGGAGCAATTGCTACAGAAATAAAATGATTAAATACGTAAATATAGAACAGGCGTTTTTACGTATTTAATAAAATTAAACTAATCCCAATTCCACAATAAACCTTAGAAGTTACACTAAAAACTCCTATGTATAAAATTAAAAGACAGATTAAATTCCCCGAGTGACTGACAGCCAATATTAATGCCAAACGCATCACATTATTCATACCTGACTTATCTTTAATAACGAAATGTTTTGTATGTGTAAATTAAATGTGTCAACCCGTGCAAAGCCGGGACGGGCCGTTAGTCGATTACATACATACATACATATACTCTCGGCTATAAATTCCTTGACGGGGTAGCCAGAGCTTTGGAATGAGAAATTCCTCAGCCACTTTTGGAAGTTGAAAGGGGAAAAGATGGTAACAGTAAATGTTTTTGGTGACGGGTCTCCAACCACATCGCCCAAAAATCACTTAAAAAGCCCCTAGACCCTTAGTCGCCTCTTACGATCACCCACGGGTAGAAATGGGGTAGTGTTATTCTAAGCCGACACTACACGGCAAAATCCTTAGTCGATTAATAAAAGACATTTCTAAAAAAAGACCAGAATCGGCCCGAACCAAATTAAACTTAAATGTAATAGTAAAATAGGTATAATCTACATACTCACTAACCATTTCTGAACTTAAAACATAATAAATTTGTTTTGTGTATATATTATTATAATTTTTGTTAAAAATACAATAGTTTACAGTGTTATACATTTTATTCACTGCGATTTTGATATATTGGATCTTCTTACATCGATTCATCAATCGGTAATCGATTACTGTCATTCTTTCATTACTATTTAATGTCAATACCCATCCCAAATTTTTGCATTGGAAAAAATATTAAGTAACCAAATTTTTTAATTTTTTTGTGTTTTGCAAGTTTTATCTCCAATTAATACTTAGTTTGTAGCTGGATCATTCGACGAATGTGTTTTATAATTGACGGATGTGAAATTCTAGTGTCATGGAAGTATTTTCTTGATGAAATCTACGATTTTATTCCCGGCAATGGTTTGTTTACAATCCTTTTTTTTGTAATAGATATAGATTGTAGTACTATAGTGTTACCGGGCGCTGCCGCTCGTCCAGCGCCCGCCACAGCGCGGGGAACAGTCGCAGCCACACGTGGTGCGCCAGCGCGTCGTCCATGTGGGCGAGCTGAGTTAACATGATATGTGTATGTAGTACTATAGTGTTACCGGGCGCTGCCGCTCGTCCAGCGCCCGCCACAGCGCGGGGAACAGTCGCAGCCACACGTGGTGCGCCAGCGCGTCGTCCATGTGGGCGAGCTGAGTTAACATGATATGTGTATGTAGTACTATAGTGTTACCGGGCGCTGCCGCTCGTCCAGCGCCCGCCACAGCGCGGGGAACAGTCGCAGCCACACGTGGTGCGCCAGCGCGTCGTCCATGTGGGCGAGCTGAGTTAACATGATATGTGTATGTAGTACTATAGTGTTACCGGGCGCTGCCGCTCGTCCAGCGCCCGCCACAGCGCGGGGAACAGTCGCAGCCACACGTGGTGCGCCAGCGCGTCGTCCATGTGGGCGAGCTGAGTTAACATGATATGTGTATGTAGTACTATAGTGTTACCGGGCGCTGCCGCTCGTCCAGCGCCCGCCACAGCGCGGGGAACAGTCGCAGCCACACGTGGTGCGCCAGCGCGTCGTCCATGTGGGCGAGCTGAGTTAACATGATATGTGTATGTAGTACTATAGTGTTACCGGGCGCTGCCGCTCGTCCAGCGCCCGCCACAGCGCGGGGAACAGTCGCAGCCACACGTGGTGCGCCAGCGCGTCGTCCATGTGGGCGAGCTGAGTTAACATGATATGTGTATGTAGTACTATAGTGTTACCGGGCGCTGCCGCTCGTCCAGCGCCCGCCACAGCGCGGGGAACAGTCGCAGCCACACGTGGTGCGCCAGCGCGTCGTCCATGTGGGCGAGCTGGGCGCAGGCCGCCGCCAGCTGGGAGCCTCGCACGCGTTTTGCACCGGCCGCCCACTCGCACTGCTTGCACACCATCTGCGTGAGTGCGCGCTCTCTGCGGATAACACAACAAGTCTTTAAGTAGGTACTTCGGTCCCACATTTCACTATTTCAGTAGCGCTGACCTGGCGATCTAATTGGCACCTAATAAGGAGCTTAATGTGATCACAGCTGTTTTAGAAATCAAAACTTTTTAGAACGACTTAGCAATCACATTGTACTTTTTGATATTTCGGGTGTTTAAGTGTCTGCTACGGGATGGGCATGTAAACATACTGGTTGGACATTTCATTTAAAGTGCTTACGCTTCTGAGCCAAATCGTTGTTATTGCAAAATGGCGGCAGTAATGAAGTCTTTCATGTAAAAGAGTGATATCGCTCTGTACGAATATACTGTCACAAGTATGTATATAAATATATATATGTATGAATACTTAGTACAACAACCCAGCAATGTGGATTTCATCAAAAATCTTGCCACCTCGTTAAACAAAGTGAGTAAGTAACCACACAGATAACCTAATAAGAGACATTGGTGTAGGCCTGACTTAATGATTCAGCAAACGTCCCGTGTAAGAAGCTGTTGATCATTGGTCTTACCTATTTGGAACTTGTTTAGTGACATCTTCCTTATGATTAGAATTGGAGTTGGAATCCAGATCCATATCCAGGACATCCTCCTTGTCAGGATCTAACGAGTCACTGAACCCTTCTATAGTCTCTTCCTTCACCGAAGTATATATAGCGAATGACTTGCGATCCTCGCTGTCAGCCCAATTGATCACCGCTGCTACATTCGGCAACAGGTATTTGGGATTTGACAGACGTATTTGGTTAGCTGTGGACAGAAACATCGGTAAGACTAAATGCTTTATCTGATATATATTATATAATGTGCTTCAATTTAGTTTAAAACGTATTGGAAAGTGCTTGATGCTATGAACTGTGAAACATTCTGTAAAAATTCCGATTGTTTTCGGTTTGTAGATTATTTTAGTCTTATGAGATGATACTAATCTTACAATAACATTGACTAAATAATGAAAACGCTGTAATAACTACGAATACTCAATATACTTTACATTTAAATAAAACTTACTTTGTGAAACAGAAACCAGGAGTAACTCCAAGCATTGTTTAATCCAATAATGTGGTCCAATGTGCTCCCAGTTTTGCGAGCAAATAATGTATAGAATCCTGTCGTATATTCGCCTACGAACACTGTTATCGAACACTTCAAAGAACTTCGCGCGAATAGTCGGCTGCGTACAACGAAGTCCAGCAAGGAAAGCTGGTTCTAGTTTTGATGAGAGCTCTGTCAATTTTAGTTGTTCATCTCTGTAAAGATGTAATAGAATTAATATTGATTACTTTATTAAAAGTAATAAATATTTATGAAAATGTGTTTTTTAATTTATTTCAAACTTGATATAATGTTACATCTCCATAACTTTGCGACTTTAAATAGTGTATCACTATGGCATTTTATGTACGAAACGGATCATAATAGATTCCGTTCCTATAAAAATAAAATATCCCCAAATAGAAGCTCCACTTTCTCTAGATTCTATCAAGAAACCGATTGCAGGATGCTTACAACGGTAAAACTATACAGTTGCAAGCATAATTATTTCAAATAGTACACAGGACCACGACAATACAGAATCAACTTATATGACACCACAAGTAAGCGTGAATATAAGTCACTCTTCATATCCTATCACTGATTCTAAAAAAACATAAAAATTACCTATAAACGTAATTAATCAGCTCAAGAAACTGCGCATTGAGCTCCATATCGTCTGGAAACCGTTTCTCCACGTACTGCATAAGTTTGACGAGCAATATCGACTTCTCTCTTAGCGAGGGCGCGGGGGGCACGCCTGGAGTACTCGGCGTTCGGGACTTTATCCATTCTTCTACCATACGCGTTATGGCTTTCATTACCTGTAGAATTAATGGTTGAGATTAAGTTTTTAAAGTTATTAGGTAATCAGAGGGCTCAGGTGGTTTCAAGGAAGAAGTGTTAAGTTAAAGGAAAAACAGACTATACATTATTCATGTATGACGAGCAATATAGACATCTGTTAGCGAGGGCGAGGGGGGCACGCCTGGATTACTCAGCGTTCGGTACTTTATCCATTCTTTTACCATTCAGGTTATGGCTTTCATTACTTGGAGAATTTGTGGTTGAGATTAAGTTATTGAAGTTGTAAGGTGAAATATCTCCTGAATACTCAATGCATAGTGTTGGGGGTTGGGATTGAGATTACGGGATGTAAAATAATAAGATAGAGATAAGTTCAACTAAGATACATTACAAGGTAGGAAAGGTGCAAATGAGGTGAAATGAGATTAATAAGTAGCGCGCGTTACGAGGTCAGTAAGCGAACTGTTCTGAAAAGGTTTGAGTAAAACGAGTGTTATAGCGTAAACTGCTGACGGAACTTAAAGTACGGTGATTGAACCGTACACATAGAATAATATTCAATTTACATTTAGAAATTCTTACCTTAACATCTGTTGTCTTCTCGATAAGGCCAACAAGTACAGTACCAATAAACGTTTTTCTTGTATCCACCGGCATCACTGCCACGCGACCCTTCAGCAGGTCAAGAGCCAATATCTATAGGAATAAATTGTAATATTAGTAACTGATCATCTTTATTAACAAAATTATACAAAATTATTATTGTCTTTAAAACTTCGCGGTGGTTTGTTATAGATCGTTTGTTTCTACACAATACATGTTAAAGAGAAAAATAAAACTGTCCATCAATGACACTAGTCAATTAAGAACTTATCTTAAAAGGGTTCACGTAAGCGGGGCAGGAGGAGCAGCTGACCTACATCATTATCAGCAACCATTAATATACCCTTAGCCCAACATTAAAAAAGTATACTAACCAGTAACCAGATGTGTAGTGTCGGCTTAGAATAGCACTACCCCATTTCTTCCGGTGGGTGTACGTAAGAGGCGACTAACGGTATTGGGGCTTTTAAGGGATTTTTGGGCGATGCGGTTGGAGACCCGTCACCAACAACCTTTACTTTGCCATCTTTTCCCCACGCATCTTCCTAAAGTGGCTGATGAATTTCTTATTCCTTAGCTCTGGCTACCCCTTATAGGGATTTATAGCCGTGAGTATATGTATATGTATGTATGTATGTACTAACCAGTAAATCGGCTAAAGCGGCATCGGGCGTCGGCCCCACATGTTCCCTGGTCATCCGCTGCAGCACCCTCATCAAAGGCAATAGAAGCCGGTCCACATAGGCGGGGCAGGATGAGCAACTAGCTTTTAGCATCATCAGCGGGCCTAGGAGTGCTCCCCCACCTCCTGAGGACATCTTCTCGTATGTCGCTAGGCCTTCGAACGCGTATTTGCTGACGCAGGCGTAGAGGGTTTCTAGCTCTTCATGCTGCAAGTGAAATAAAATAGAAAATAAAGTAAAAATAAATTTATAAGTAGTGCCATCAGACATTAAGTGATTACATAAACAACATAAAGTGTTTGCTTCTCTAGACTTAGCCAACGCATAAGAAAACTAACTCTCATTTGTTAAATTGCATTAATTTTAACATTTTAACATTCAATATACTCCTGAAAATCATTAAAAAGGAGTTGGCTTTAAACTATTTTCGAGAACGTCATAAACAAAATTTAAGCACCAAAAACATTTACCTTACTAGCCTGTGCAGATCCAGTGGGCTCTGGTGGGAATAACGCGGTCAACTTAGCCAACAGGTTATGTGTGAGCCTCACAATCTTGGCATGGGTGGACGCCACGCAAACGGCCAATCCTCGTTGTAACGGCTTCAGAGCTACCAGGATTTGCTCTCGCTTCAACACTGTCAGTAGGAATACTAACAGCTCCAGAGCAGTGCATGCATTCGCACATGTTGCTGCATTTGAATCGATGGATTGGAACACCTTGAAAGAGACAAAAATGTATTAGGTTAAATGCATTTCAGTTTAAGTAGAGTACATTAAAAAACTGATAATTCAAAATTATATTGCTGAATAACAATCGTTATTTTAAATTTATTAAACAAAAGTAAAAGAAAACAAAGATGAAACAGTGACAAAATTTTCATATCGCCATAAATTGCCATAGTATATTTTCTTGTGGTCGCAATGCTGCGGCCACACATCTGGTTTGAGCGCGGTTATAGATACTATCGAGTAACAGATACTAGATAGAACGCAACCTTATAATGGTGAACGCAGCATACCTTATCCAGCCAGGCCAGCTTGGGGTCGCAATGCTGCGGCCACACGTCCGGTTTGAGCGCGGTTTTCAGTAACTGCACGCAGCGCCGAGATAACTGCTCGCCCGGAGAGCCGGTGCTGCCAGCCGAGCCCGCGCCCGCTGTGCTGCCGTCGTTCACCTGGGAACACGGTCTGTTAAACTTGTGGACCTAACTGTTCGGTGATATGAATATAAAAAAGGGTTAAGGATTTCATTTTCAATTTTTTTTGGGACATATGGTGACTAGTTTGCGGTTCTTAAAATTTGCACAAATTAAATTGGCGTACAGGAAAAGACAGTTTCATTCAATAGTGGCAGATTAACCAAAATGTTACTCATAAATGCTAGTTTCGCCCAACAATACGTGACTCAATTTATATTTGCATATCTAAACACAGTTGTAACGGCACAAAATAATCTTTAATTCTAGCTCCGAGAAGCCACACAAACCTCTTGTATGTACAAAAAATATTATTCAAGTAATAATTCACAACATAAAACATCATCAAAACCAACCTGACAAGCCAGTCTCAGCAGCAAATTAACGACAACGTCGATATGCTGCTTATCAATCGGTTTATCTGCGTCCGGCTCGGAGGCGGGCCTGGCGCTGGACTGAGCTGGGCTGGCCCAGCCCGTGTTGAGCGCCTTGCGCGACTCGCTGGCGCTGTCGTCTGCTGATGGACGCTTTACTGAGCCGATTGGGGAGATTGATGCCTGGAAAAGAGTTTAATTATGATTTAAGTTAGTTATTGCAACCAAGGTGGATTTTGTGGCATATAAGATTGAGTAGTAGTTCGTCATTATACAAAACCGCAGACACTTCATTGATTCGATTAGAGAGATTGAGGCCTGTATAAGGGAAACATTTTGGTACATTATGATAGGAGCAAAGTTAGTCATTACAGTCGAGGTTGATTATAAACCCGAGTTTAAGGCGTGTCGAATTAAAAACGATGTTGTATTAATAAAATAAGCACATTATCGCACTAGTGCGTAACGGTAAACAAAGTCACAGTTAGGTAATAAGAAACTCACTTTTCTTTGAGATTTATGGTAGAAAGGTATATCATTCAAAAATGTTGTCAAAAGATAAAGTATCAATAAACAAAACTACCGTATTTAGACGAAACTACTTGTTACTCCAAATTGTAACATACACCACAAAAGTACAAATTCTCTCCGCAACATCATCATGGTCGTGGTCGCGAACCCTGCGCAGCTCCCACTTGAGCACCACCTCGGCCAGCCGCCGCCGGTGGCGAAATACCCTATATGAATGGCCTACCATTCCTAAACAGTCTCTATGCACGTTTGCACAAAACACTCACCGCCACATCATCATGGTCGTGGTCGCGAACCCTGCGCAGCTCCCACTTGAGCACCACCTCGGCCAGCCGCCGGTGGCGAAATAACCTATATGAATGACCTACCATTCCTAAACAGTCTCCACCCAAATGAACAAAACACTCACCGCCACATCATCATGGTCGTGGTCGCGAACCCTGCGCAGCTCCCACTTGAGCACCACCTCGGCCAGGTCAACGGCCAGCCGCCGGTGCTCCAGCGAGGCGGTGGCTGCCAGCCCCAACCGCTGCATGGCGCCCACCATGTGCGACACCAGGGCGTGGCGGACTGGGTAGTATACCTGTGAGGAAGATATTGTTAGATACAGACTTTGACAATCAATATGTATGTTATTATTGTATATGTATGTGATATGATGTAGAGCACAGCCACGCAAGACATTTGAGGATCAGATAGAAAAAGTTTTAACAAAATGTGACAAAAGTTTGGCGGCGTCGTACAAAGTGGCAATTGATAGGGGTCGCCTATTAATCACGAATTATCTCCCCCAGTGATACTTTGTGTTCTTTTTACCCATATTGCTACTACTTCTTTAGAACTTTAAAAAAAAAAAAAAAAAATAATAATAATAAAAATTTATTCAGTTTTCAAAAGTACATAATATTCGTCTTAACCTAGTAAGTTATTTAAAGTACAAAATATAACATTTTCCTGTTCCTGAGCTAGGTAATTTACCTGTATTTCAGGCAACAATAAACAAAAAAGGCTTAAACTATCAGTTTTCATATAATGGTATTGGTAAGTAGTGTATAAATTATTATCAGACTCGATTGTATCTAACTAATTGTATTATTATGATAAAAAAATAAAAACATCTTATATTAACTTATTATATTAAGCAATTCCTCTGATTCCGTGTATGTAAGATTTAAAAGCCACGATTGAAGTTTTTTCTTGCATTCAAAGTTGTTTAAGTTATATAATACTAGTAATCTATTAATTTTATTATATAAGTATGGACCTAAAAATATAAAGAATCTATTTGTAATGGAAAATTTTGCACTATAAGTATTCAAACATACTATATCCTTTCGCCTCCTGTTTAGTGTATCAGGGTTGAAGTGTAAGCTAGCATGCTGCTTTAGAACAGTGAATAGAATAAAGAGCTGGCGCACAGTTAGCACTTTGCATTGTTTATATAGTTCGGTAGTAGGGAAATAGAAAGGGCGCGCTGTGGCTACTTTAAGTAGCGCTCTTTGAGCTCGTTCCAGTTTTAACATAGTGGTAATGCCAGCACCTCCCCAAGATTTTATGCAATAAGTCAGTAAGGATTGACCAAGCGCTTGATAGATTTGTTTTATTAAAGCGTAGTCACATATGTGTCTCAACTTTTTAAATATTACTATAAGTTTTCTAATTCTATTACAGAGTGCATTAATATGGACCTTAAAAGTTAAAGTAACATCGAGAGTAATTCCAAGATATTTGATGTTAATTGCTTTGGAGATAGTTGAGCATGGGCATGGTGCGCTATCAGTGCAAGTGCGGTGATGTGCATAAAGCGGGGTGTTAGCGAGTAATGGTGTAGAAGTGTTCCTTGCGAAATACATAGTTTTATCAGTGTTCAAGGACAGAAAATTATTAAAAAGCCAGTCATTCACAATACTAAAGCCAAATTGAGCGAATTTATGAGCTTCGTCTATTGTTTTTGCAGAAAAAAGTAAGGCTGTGTCATCTGCATATGAAACTATGGTGCCGTTATTAAGTTGGAGATTACATAGCTCATTAATATAAATCAAAAATAGGCTGGGTCCTAAGATACTACCCTGAGGGACGCCATAGGGGTGGTTTTTTGAAAATGTGCTATAATTGTCTCCAATTTTTAGGCACTGAAGTCTATTACTAAGATAACTTTCAAATAATTTTAACTGAGTATCCCGAATGCCGATATTTTCTAATTTTTGCAATAAAATTGGAATTGAAATTGTATCAAAGGCTTTTTTGAGGTCGAGAAAAATCCCTATAACATGCATACCTTTGTCCAAATTTTGCACAATTTCATTTGTAAGGCAGTGGACTGCGTCATCAGTAGATAACTTTTTACGGAAACCAAATTGACAACTTGAGAGAAAGGATATTTCATCTAAATATTTTATTAACCTACTGTTCATTATTTTTTCCAAAATTTTAGAGAAAGTGGGAAGAAGAGAAATCGGTCTGTAATTATTTGGTTGGTTTTTATCCCCCGATTTATAAATCGGAATAACCACAGCTTTTTTTAATGACTCGGGGAATATACCCTGAGACAAGCAATTTTGAAATATGAGAGTTAACGGAGGGGCTAGTATATCCTTACAAAATTTCAAAACTTTACATGAGATGTTATCCCATCCGGGGGCACTATTACTTTTTAAGTTATTTATAATACCCTCTACTTCAGAGACGTCTGTATCGATCATAACAAACGATTTAAGCCTTGAAGGGTGTTTAGAATTAGCTTGATAGTATTTTTCAAAATTTGCCTGTTCAGATAAATTCTTACCAATGTTTATGAAAAAGTTATTTATAAATTCTGCTGACTGTGTGGGAGTTGACCTTAGCTTGAATAGTTCGTTAGGGATATCATTATGTTTTGTCGTGCAAGTCTTTTGTTTAATGAAATTCCAAATTAATTTGTTGTTACTTCCCGCAGATTGAAGTTCTTTTTTCTCGTACTCACATTTTACATTTTTCAAAATTTTATTGCAAAAATTGCGATATCGTTTGTAAATAAGAGTAATAGTATTGTTAGTAGGCTCAAGCATATACCTTTTGTGCAACTTATCTCTATGTTTTATGCATCTGATTAAGCCAGGAGTTATCCAAGGTTTTATTATTTGGTACTTCCTGCTTTGACGAAACGTGCTTGTATTTTTCGCAATTGCATTTTGAACACAGTTAGTCACGTAATTAATGGAAAGTTTACGTCAGTATTATTACAAACCGTGCTGAACTCTATTTGAATTAAATCACGTCTTACGTTTTGCATGTTAACACTAGAATAGCTGCGGCGGCATTTGTTATGAGTCAGCTTTAAATTCAATGTCAATAGCACGGCGCGATGATCGGTAATAGTCGAGTTAGTAACAAATGTATGTGTCAGGTAATTCGTTTTTATCATAACATGATCTAGACAGGATCCGCTGTTGTGAGTGGGAAAGGTATGGGCGGGTGATATTCCATGAAAAGCACATATGTTTAAGTATTCCTGGATAGAAGAATCGTTGTTTTCTGTTATAATGTCAATATTCAAGTCTCCAGTTAAAACAATGTTTTTTGTAGAGGCGAAAGCATGTAGTATACTGTTCAAGGATTGTAAAAAATTATCAAGTTTGCGAAAAGATGGAGAGCGGTAAAAAGATAATATGACTAAGTCCTTACTTATCAGTCCTAGACAATTACTTTCATTAACACAAATTTCTTCTATGGTAAAGTTTAACGTATCTCGTACATATATTATAATGCCATCATTTTGGTTATGTAGTTTAGTTGAGCTGTGTAATTTGTACCCTGTGAGGGTGGGTAAACTATGTGCTCGGTTTTGTAACCAACATTCAGTCAAGATAATAATATCAAAAGGAACATTAAATCGAGTTAATAATATTAGAAAATCATCGAAATTTTTGTGAATACTACGAATGTTTTGGGTTAAGATTTTAAGAGTACCTTTCTCATTACAAATTAATTGGCTACACAATTCAACATCACACGAGTGAGATTCACCAAATTTTATATTGTCTAAGTCATAGATAATTTGATGTGTCATTGATAAATAAACTAAAGAACGTTTAAAAATAAATTTAAAAAAGAAGTAAAAAATGTGAAAAGAAACTTAATTAATAAGTGCTTATAGATAATAAGAAGATACGGGCGCTCTTAGGCGCCTTCATAGTTAATAGAATTTATATACCTCAATTCTGCATTCTTCCTTGCTGGGCATTCAGGGTCTCCTGTAGGATGGTTACTCGTTTTTTTAAAACGCTTGCAGGTGGCACAGGTTGGTTCCTGAGATTTTTTAATACACTCTTTGATAGAGTGTCCAGTCTCCCCACAATGGCCACAGACCTGATCAGCCTCACGACAAAACTTAGCTGAGTGTCCATATTGCTGACATTTAAAACAACGGGTCACAAGGGTGAAGTCTCTTATTTTACATGATGTCCAGTTAATGAAAATTCGCTTCTGATTCATGAGACATTTGCGAATTCCTGCGGGGACCTCAATTATGTAGTGGCAATATTTACCCTGTTTTTTACCCCCTTTATGGCTAAGTTTTATGGAGCTAAGAAATTTGTCGAATGTTGAGTCTGGATACTTATCGGCCAAATTTTGTTCATACATGCACTGAAACACTTCTTTCTCCGATAAATTTGTTGGCACTCCAACTACAACTATTCTAGGGCGGCGCTGGTTACTTTCTTCTAAAGTAAGATCGTTTGAGCAGAGTTTATTTGACGATTTGATCTTTTCAATATCCTGCTGGGACTCGGTGCTGATGATTACTCCTCCATTTTTAGTTTTTCTGAGTCCTCGTACTTGCAATTTCATCTCCTCGGGGCAGATAATTTTTTGTACTAGGGACTTGGTCTCATCACTAGATTTTTGTTTGTCTTTGGGAAATATTGTTATGGAGGCTAGATTTTGGGGTCTTACAAAATCGTTTGGTCCCTTTTTAACCATATCGGCAAAAGAAGTGTTAGTCTTTGTTTGGGACTCCAAAGAATTGCGTATAGATTGTTTGAGGTCTTGGATTGTTTCAAGGTCACCTTGTTTTTGTTCTAAGACTTCAATTTTCTGATATAAGTTCTGAATTTTAGATTGGGCGAGAAGAAGATGTTGTTTAGCCGATTGGTAATGAACTGCCATTTGACCAGTACCATTCCCGATTTTCCTACATAAGTTACTAATACAGAGCTTTTGGTCTGAGTTCAGCTTACCTTCGGTCGATACTTGGCATATTTTTTGTAAGCAGGCCTCAATGGTGTCCATCCAATATTGGATATCAGTAGTTGATACAACGCTGGAGTCCTGATGTTTTGAAGAAGCCGATGGTGCTTGGTCCATATTGTCTTCAGTGCACTGCGGAGGAGGACTGCGCCGAGTCAGTCCGCTCCGATTAAATGGACTTCCTTCCATAATAATCTCTTAGTTAAATACACTAATACACTAATACAACATATTAACACTACAATAGTCTATGCGATTAGTATTTAGGTGATGCAGACATTTAAAAAAGTAATATATAAAATATTAATCTCAATAGTTAACGAGAGCTAAAATGGCACGTGCGTTCTAGTCGCAGGCCAGTAGATGATCTACTTTACATGTTTAATAAACGAACCGGTAAGAATTATATTAGCTATACTATAACGGCCCTCTGTAACTTTAAACTAGCTTTGGACTCTTTGGTATTACATCAGACGACACCCGAAAAAAATATATGTAATTTTTAATATATGTGCCAATCAAAATGGATTAAAATATATCTTAATTTTGACTTACTTTATAATGTCGAACAACTAGTTGCAAAATGTGGAACAACTGCTGCACAGAGTGTCCGTCTTCCACAATAATCTTTTTGGTCCAATGAGTGAGCATAGTGTTTCCATCTTCCATACGCTGGGGCATAGCTGGTGTCAATATTTCTAATGCTTGGCGCACTACTGAGCGCGCTTCAACAGCGTGCGCTTTTAATAAACTATGAAATACTGAAAAAAGGACATACATAGATTACTATTTAGTTATCAAATTGCAAGCATTATTCTATTGTAATATTACATGTAGAGCATACCTTGAAGAACGATACGCTTATGTATCGCAAATTTAGCTATGATATGACTTAATAGAAGGTGACCATGATATCTGAAAAATATAAATCATTAGATATGACATACAAAAGGCATCAAAAGTATATATATAACTTAGCTTAAAAACCGTACCTCGTAGCTGGATCCACATAGTTCTTCCCAAGGAGGCATGGCCATGCGAAAGTCATAAGTCTTCGCAACTTATTCCCTTGCTTCTTGTTATTTGCATCATGAATATGGGCTGATGCTTGCTCCAACAGCAGACATGCAAATTGGAGAAGGGATATGCGAACTGCATCAGAACACCCGAATGGATTCTCTGGGTCTATTACCTGATGATGAATTAAACAAAGGTAAGAATAAAAAAAAACATACTTCAAGTTATACTACGTTATACTACGATTTATGCACAATGAAATATCAAACATTCAATAAATTCAAAACAAGTTCAATGCCAGTTCAAATAGCTTGTTAAGTAAAATCGTCTTAATGAAATTGAACGCATATTTGTTTTTTTGCTAATTATTGTAAAAAAGTACACAATATAAAAATAAAAACAATACATTAAACACCACTATTAAATATTGTGAAATACATAATTTTTCATACAACCTATTTTTAATTTAAACTCGTGATGCTGTAAAAGGCTAATAAAATACAACATACATTTGTGCCCTGAAGAACTAGTGACTAAGACACTTACATTATTGATGAATACTGATACAACATTATCAGGGTTATCTTGGTACGGCGCCGGTGGTCCTCCAACAATCTTGTGTCCCTTATCAAAGCTTACAGCGAAGCATGGAATGAGTATCATCTGCAGCACTTTAGCTTTAAGCTCTTGAGACATTGTATCTGAACCGAAATGCTCAACGAATCTGAAGAATGCAGAGCGTTTCCATTCAACGGTATAGTTTTGTGCCACTGTATTTTCTAGGAAATCGCGTAGGAACTAAAAATTATAAATATTGGTTAACAAATGAATGCAGTTGCGTAACTACCCATCGGCCTGCCAGACGTGGGAGTTATCACATATTTACACACTGGAGAATGCAGATAAAATCGCCAAAACAACAAATACATGTAAAACTGACGACGTCCGTGGTCGAGTGGCTAGCTTCTCGGTCCGAAGGAGGTTGCGGGTTCAATACCCGCTGAGAGCAAAATTTGTGTGATCAGCAAAAAATATTGTTTCTTAGTCTTGGATGTTATTTATATGTACATACATATACTCACGGCTATATTTCCCTAGAAGGGGTAGCCAGAGCTAAGGAATTATAAATTCCTCAGCCACTTTTGGAAGTTGAGTGGGGAAAAGATGGTAAAAATAAAGGTTTTTGGTGATGGGTCTCCAACCGCATCGCCCAAAAATCCAACAAAAAGCCCCAATACCCTTAGTTGCCTCTTACGACACCCGTGGGTAGAAAGGGGTAGTGACATTCTAAGCCGGCACTACACGGCTACACTTTATTTATATGTTTATTATATAATATTTAATATATCGTTTAGTTAGTAACCCATAATACAAGTCTTACTTAGTTTGGGGCTAACTTGATCTGTGTATAATATGTCCGTACAAAATTATGTTTTATAATACATTATAAAAGAATATTTGCAGATTATATTTTTTAACAATAGATAGACACTTACTTGGAAATCAGGTATAAAACGATCACAGAAAGCGCGAAGCAGTTGGAACAACAAGTCAATGTTGGCCGTGTGATGACAAAAATAGTGCAACAATATTTTGACAATGAGCTTTGGCTCTTTCCAGTGGGTTGAATCAATGTTCTCAACTTTCTTATGACTTTCCTGAAATTAACGATAAATTATTAGCATCAATACAACAATGATAAATTCCATATCAAAGAAGCAATTTTACTTACATGGTATTGATCATTACACCATATCCTTTTTAACAACTCCACTAAATCGTGTTGAGAGGCCAACCACTGTTCATCATATTTGATTAGAAGTGATATGACTCTAATAGCTTGGAATTGCATTTCCGCTTTGTCGGCTGTAGTTAGGGTGCCAGCAGTGGTCACAGTGTTGGCAGCCAACAGTTGCAAGAGCCTGGGTTTCTTACTCGTTTGTAAGGTCTCTCTGTAGCT
This sequence comes from Bedellia somnulentella, assembly GCA_963576735.1. Lineage (NCBI taxonomy): Eukaryota > Metazoa > Arthropoda > Insecta > Lepidoptera > Bedelliidae > Bedellia > Bedellia somnulentella. Next base: position 14,722,220 of record OY755175.1, on the reverse strand, counting down.
TGGTCCGGCGTCTGCATGCTTCACTAAGAATACCAAGAATCGACTCCATTGTTGGTCTTTGATGTTGTTGTCGCTCATAATTAAATCAAGGGTTTCTTTTGGATATCTGTAAACATTTTGAATTATTAAAGATAAAAGGATGCTGATGTAATAGTTTATGCTTGCAGTCCAGATTTTAATAAGTTCTTATATAAGGAGGCGACTTTGTACCACGGCACTTTAGGTGGTTGTTGAGCGATGTAGTAAGAGACGCACGACGGTCATCACCAACCATCCTTTTTTTTTTAAACCCACTTTATTTCCAAGAGTGCCTGAGGAATTTCTAATTGTGAAACTCTAAACCATTTTTGTATTTATAGCTGTGAGAAGATTGCTATACACCAATATTAAAAAACTTTAGTATGCCATATGTAAACTATGTAATTTACCTCAAGAGGAACTTCACCAATGGTTCTCTAAATGGTGATCCAGCTTCAATCATCAATGCTTTTTCTGTATGGAAGATAAGTCTGCACAAGACATCTATAAAGCGAGTTGAAGCAGCAGGTATTTGATGGAAGATACCAATCAGAATTATTATTTTCTGCTCATTCTCACCATTTTTAGATACACTTTGAAGGAAATTGCCACCTAGAAAACATGATAAAAGTATGAGTATTCGCGAAAACCGAGCAATTTTGTGTACAGCCAAATGCTAATAGTTTATCATATAATAAAATAAATACCTCTTGATGACTGTATCGAAAAGTCCAATAACTTTTTCAACAGTTGTAGAAGTTGTTCACATAATTTCTCACTAAAAGTTGATGGGAACAATTGTGTCAAATAGGAAAGACGCTTGGCTCCGTTCACACTTAAATTTCGATGGTCGCCAAGAGTGAGAAGCAGAGGTCTCATAATAGGGTGAACCATTTCCATATCAATTTGGAATCCGGCCAAGAACTTTTGCATACATTCGAAACCAGCCTGGAAAATCAAAAACAACAAATTAAGTTACACATACAAACTAGACAGGACTCGATATCAACATTCATAAATTTATTAAAGAAATGAAATTATTGTAAAAATTTATTACGTACTTGCTGCAATTCCGTGTCATTTTTCTCCAGTGATTTATAAAGAACTTGAAAGATCTTTTCACGGCAATGTTTGTCCTGAATATAATGACAAGCAGCCAGGGCTCGTAAAGCAGAGGCACGCAATGGCCCCAAGTTAACACCTTTATAACATGGTAGTTTTCCTAAGATTAAGTCTTCTGCTTCACACAGTGATAGCAACTCACGGAAAAATACCTTGTGCTCGTTTATAAGTAAGTCTGTGGAAGTAAACATAAAAATACAAAATTAAATCAAACAGAATAAAATCAATCTTTTTAAAGTACTAACAAACCAACATACCTATTGTAAATAGTCTTGGTTTCAATGTAGTACAGAATGTAGTTCCATCCATCAATCCCATTTGTGCATTAGCAGGTTGATGACGAAGCAAATGCTTTTTGGGAGGAATAATATCTGCTAAAACTTCTCTATGCGGATCCATTACCTCAGTTACTGTTTTGTTTTGTAACTCCGCTATTAATTTCAATGATCGCATGGCCTAAAATACAAAAAAGTTGTTAGAAAAAATACTTATATGAGAATTTATAACTGCCACTGTTTGTAACATACCTGTTGCCGTACAAGAAGATGAGGGCTCGTGACTTGCAATACAAGCTCCTGAAGAACATCGTGGAGCGCGCGTGCCTTCGCTGCAGCAACCTCCCCTTCGGGCTCGACAACATGTCCAGCCGGGCCGGTCACGCAAACACGCACTAAGCGCTCCAAATTAACCGTCGCCATATCTATAGCTCCTGAGGATACTTCCCCAGTTAAGTCCATCATCACAAACAACACAGCTTTCAAAAATGTGAACACATGTTTATACACCCACTCTGGAGCCATTTTTTCAAACATGAACTTCACCGCGATGCAACCGCCAAGTTTCGCATACCATGCGCGCTCATAGCACAAGGAAGACATTCGCTCTGCTAGGTATTCCATCAGTGGAAGGCGACAGGCTCTCTCTTTGCTGCCTAGAATGGTTGCAGCCGTTTCTATCATCAATACCAAAGCCAAATGGCCTGGCTTGCAAAGTTCCTTTTCTTCATGTCCCATTACAACTGCTATTGCATCAACCAGTACCAAAGCGTCTAAGCCTTCTTTAGGCGGTCCAGCACCTGCGAAAGGACCCGCTTCTTGTGCTATTGCAACCATAGTGTAATGACGCACTAAGGACACCATTGTTGGCAGCACTAGCTGGCGTAGTTCTTTGATAGCAGCAGCGACAAACATACCAGTCAAAGCAGTTCGATGTGTATCTCGTACTAAAGTATTGGTACATTTATAGTAAGGTCCACTCTGAACTTGTATTTTTCCGTCTAGGAAACTAGGATGAGAGAACAGTTTTTGAAGAGTCTGTTTATCATCATCTAAATTCAATGAAGCAGCCAGATAACATCGCAACACTTCCCAACATTGACGTCTGTAGAATGGGTCTGTTGTGCTTGATTTCAACGCAGTAAATGCTGTTTCGATAACTTTGTCAACTTCGAAATCGATCGGTTTTTGTTGATCTTGGAAATAAATCTGAACAGCCGGAGGAGGTGCATCAGTTTCACGGAACTCTAAACGCTGTGGCTCAATCATCATTTTGCGATTGCCACCACCAAATTTTCCGAGTACTCTGAAAGCAATTCTTGCAACTTCATTATTATGCAAAGTTCTCCATAAGGCCTGCATTAGATCCGCGCGCACAGGTTGTATATGCTCGTAAAGAAAATCGGGTTGCAAATTATCCACGCACAATTCCAATGTACGAAGTCCTTGTGAAATCAATGTGTGAGATCCATTCAGTGCCGAGACTAGAGGATCCATGAGCATAGGCAAGTATGGTAATAAGCTACTTAGCCGAACAGGTACAGTCAAACAAAGTTCGACGAAGAGATCTTTCATGTGTTGTTTATGAAGACCACTCTGAAGACGGTTTAGTCCTTCTAACAAATTTGGTAACAACGGTAGGAATTCTTGATAAAGTAAGTCATGACTTCCGCCACCAATTGAACGAAATAGGGCCCGAAGCAACAAGAAATAGTTATATGGTTCTTTAGCCGTCATGGCGTAATCCATAGCTTTATTAACGATGCTATGAAGATGAGGACGCAACATTTGTTCATTTTCTGTTGGGAACAAACTCACTGAACCAAAAACAAGTTTAAACAATCGCAAATATAGATTAGATCTTTCTATGTTTGTCCCCATCTCTTCCATTCTCTCAAGTAAATACTCCACCAATACAGTTGCAAATATTGGTGAAGTAGCTGGATTTGATAGAAAAGTATTAGCAATTATTTGTAGGGTCATATTTTTATTTATTCTCTCAACCATGTGGGATATAGTAGCTGTAAATATTTCTTGGAATGTTTGAGGATTCATCATTGAAAACTGAAAAGAAAAATTCAGATATATTGAAAATCTGCCAAGTTTGATGGTTTGCTTAAATGTAATTTAGGATGATTATGAACTCACCACTCCACTGAAATGTTCGAGAACCTCTTTTTCTTCCTTAGACCGCACGTGAGGTTGTGCGGGCGGTGCAGCGGGCGCTCGGGGCGCTGCAAGAGTATAGATGTCGAGTGATTGTAACCCCCAACGCACTAAGCGAATAAAAACTAAAGTTTCTTTAGCACTAAACTGTTTCTGGCTAGCTATTGTTGAGGTTCCTTCAGCCGTTGTTGTTGTTTGCTGCAAAAAATATATAATGATGGTAAATATGTGATCATGATAACATGAGCAGTTATTTTAAATGCTTTTCTTACCTTACATGACGCACAACCCCACGTAATGGTCTTTACACCACACACCAGTGTTTTGACCAAAGTCCTGTAATCACCAACATTAAGATTGTTAAGCTGTGAAGCTGGCAAACCAATTTTAGATTTTTCTTCCTGTTTTGAAATACTGTCCAGATATTCTGGTGTCGGCTTTTCTTCCTCAACTTTAATATCAGGAATTGAGGCGCTGCCAGGTGTTTGAGCAGTTGGTGTGCCCGGAACAGTGCCATTAGAACCTGGTGTGCCATTGTTAGATTTACTGTAATAAAAATAACAAATATGTTTAATCTGAAATATATAAGAAGAGTTGTGAAAATATGTAAATGTATCAAAAAGAACAATCACCATTTGGCCATAAGCGCAGGTAGTTGCAATTTTGATATAGTTTTGAATTTGAGTACAAAAACATCAAGTATTCGCATGAGTAAATGCCTTCCAGGTGGTGCTGTAGAAGACGCTTCACTTTCAGATCGTTGACGAATACAATCCACCAGGTTCAGTAGTAACTTGCAGGACATTGTTTGAATACTGAAATATAAAAATATTTATTCTTAACATTAAATTACATTCACCCTATAAAAAGAAAAAAACCGAATTCAAAATTTTAGTAGAGTAGTATTATAGAGCCACATATACCTATTGTATTATTAATCACTAGTAAGAGCTAAGTCTTAAATCAGAATAACCACATTTAAATCATAGTTTTATGCATAATACTTTTTTGTCTATTACAGAATTGTTCAATCATTTAGTTGTAGAAAAATTACCCTACAAACCCTTACAATAGACACATATATCAACAGATCATACCTGGTGGGCAGAGATTCATCATGCACATTCTTAGAAAACAGATGAGCAGCAATAGCAAGGTCTGTCAAGGGGAGATGCTGTCGCACATGGTGCACCAGGTCAGCCAGCGTGGAGTACGCCAGTGGCCGTAGCGACTCGTGTACCGTCCAGCCTCCCCCTAGTAGGACATCTTCGTCGAACAAACGCTCCATGTAGGGGACGAACTCTGGATGAATTTGAAAAGTTAAATTAGAGATATGTAAATGTGGATGACTATATTTCTGATTTCCTATATTTATATGGTGAATTCATCATTAAATATTTGCAGAGATTCCTAAATCGGAGTCTCTATTTTCTTGTTTTCTTAGCTTAGATTAGCACAAACATAATTCTTCCCATGGGTATCTTAGCAGGCGACTTAGGGTTTTGGCGTTTTTAAAGTGATTTTATGGCCATGTGGTTAGAAAACTAACCACCATCCATCCTTTGATAAACAAATTTTTCCTAACTTCTAAAAGTGGCTGAGAAAAATCAAATTCTATACCTATTTCTACACCTTTTTGGTACTAGTAATATATAATCTAAACAGCAAACTTCTATAGGCAACATATACATCAGGTAAAGAAATTTCATAATTTTTCACAAAAATGGGATTTATTCTTTTTTAAAGTACTTACTTAATCGCAAATCTGTTGCCAGAATGTGTCGAGTTGCAATAACCAATTCTTTCCTGAGATGAGCCACTTCAGCTGGACATAGTGTTAGGAGTCCTATTATACCTTTTACCATAAGGTTTGCATGACTTGCTATAGTTTCTTGATATATCCTTATTATGTAAGCCAAAAAAGCTAATGTCTTAATTTGAGCCCCCATAAAATCAACAAATACTTCTTTATTGAATGATGCAGATTGTCTGGAAAATATTTTTTAAATCATGAATTCTTAGTGAATATGTTATTTTCATTTCAGTAAAATTATTAGTTCCACTGTTCTAAAATTAACAGATTAAGTATTTACCTGTGTTGAGGTTGTGGTTGCAGTGTGATTGTCTCCATAATAAGAGGAATGAAGTTACTAACTTCCTGGTGTACATTTTGCTTGTAGAGCTGATACATCAAGACAACTATAATTGGCAATTCCTGAATGACTTTCAGTGATAATACTGATTTTGGAATTAGGTTATACTGCAAAAGTAAAAAATATATATAAACATATGTTAAGTCTTTGTGTTTGCTAGATTTATTTTATTTTATTTGGAAGATTTACAGCATATAAATTTACTAAACAATAAAGAAAACAATGCAATGCCAATTAAAAATCTTCACCTATAACAGATCCACTTATAACTTACAGAAACAATTATATTATAAAACACACCACACCACACCAATAGAAAGCCTCTAAAATACTTACAGTAACTACAGTTCCATCCAACAATTTCTTCTCTGTGTGTATTGGGGTAACTGTGTATGTCTCTTGAAGGAGCTGTTCTATATTCACTTCTGACAAGTCTTTTACTCTGATAGCAGGTCTTGGCTCAAAGATTTTCGGCAAATGATTAGGTAAATCAGAATAGATGCCTTTGACCCATTGTAAAAACTTATGTATCTTTAAAAAAAGGAATTAAATTTCTCACTATTTTGACCATTATCTTTTCAGAAAAAACAATTTAACCCTTTATAAGGCAGAAAAATGATAGAAAATTCATTGTATTTAACTTCTATTTGTAGGTAGGTAAGATTGACATTATTGTGGTCACTTTTGGCCACTACCTTATACGCGGTAAACCGATTCCAAATCAAGCTATGTTGTAGTCCATTAGTTTAGAGAATACTTTATTAACAAATTTAAGCTTTGCCATGGACTTAGGAGTGCTATGAAAAACTGAAGTTGTGACTCAGTCTATCTAGTCTTTGCTGTTGTTTAAAATAAGACTAGGCTTTATAACTAACTTTATAACTAACATACATAACATACATGCATGTTAGTAGCTGTGTAGTATGGGCTTAGAATAGCACTATCCCGTTTCTTCACGTTGGTCTTTGTAAGAGGCCACTAAGGGTATTGGGGGGTTTCAACGGATTTTTGGGTGATGTGGTTGGAGACCCCTCACCAACAACCTTAATTTTAGTATTTTCTAAGATTTTCACGATTGCACATTATAATTGAAACAACTTTTAAAAATAATATAACTTTTAAAATTAATGTAATAACACGCGATTAAAATATCCGAAAATCAAAAAGTTGTTTCAATTATAACCTTAATTTTACCATCTTTTCCCCACTTAACTTCCAAAAGTGGCTGAGGAATTCCTACCTAGCACTGGCTACTACTAATTAAGCATTAATCATAAAGTTATGAATCTAAGCATCAATAAGATTCAGTCAGTTAAAGTCTAGCACTAGTGCTAGTGCTAGACTACAAGGACTGTATTTAGAAGTATTCATTTTTGTAATTATTATTGTACTAAGCACTGGTTGCAAATACACCTACTTTATCACCTTTAAGCTGTTGAACAATTTTTACAAATAGGACTAGATTTATGACTGAAGGTTGGGGACTAGATGACTGAGCCAGTGATGCATAAAAAATAAGGCATTTTATTATAAGATGAAATATCAATCATCACTAGCTCGGACATTTTGTGCTAAGAGCAAAGATGAAATCTCTAAGTAGAGTTTATATGTTCTGTCCCTTTATTAAATTTATTTCTATAGTCATAAGGTACTTGTTTCACATTTAACAACTGGAGTTTGGATACTACAGTGTAGTCATATGATAAGCGGCCAACCTTTTGCAGCTTTGTAGGAATACATTCTCATTTCGTTTTCCTTACAATAATTTCCCTCAATAAACAACCTTAAGACATCATTTGATGGATAAGGATTTGACTACATGACACTCTGCATTGGAAGCAGACCCCTTTCAGTATCTAGCTTGTTATAATATCCAACATACAATAATACCCAAGTACCCTACTTTCTTAAATTACATAAAAGTGTTTAGTAACTTACAGAAAAATTTAATCTAAATTGATCAATAGTACATGTTCTAGGCATCTTGATATCACAGCTAGCAAATTAAGTAGCTAGCTGTCAAACTAAACAATCTAACTGGACAGTATGTTTAATCACTGGTTGGTTATTTAGTTATAAGGGACTAAGAGTGTTTTGCTTTTCACATGATCAAATCAATCAATTACGGTATTTTACTGATCAGCTATACTATTTTAAACCATTCAAGTAAAATTAGGCTTTTTGAAAAGATGGCGGCAACAGTTATATTAAATACTTTAGCTACTTACATCAACTTCTGGGTTATATGCTGGACGATATTGTTTATGCAACTCCATAAATATTTTCAAGCATACAAGAACATTCTCTTCGTTTTCATTTTCCATCAACTTTAACATTAAAATCAGTATACTTTTCACATATGGCTTTAGTGTTTCACTTATAGGTAGGCGATGAATCATTTCAAGTATAAGTTTTCTGACTTGTTGTATGTTATACTCTGCAATGAAGTGTGGCTCACCCTCTTGTAATATTTTTAGAAATATCTTCAATGAGTGGTCAAGGAATTGTGGATATTGAGGTGAGCTTAAAATTACCTAGAAATAAAAAAGGTATAGTTGTTACTAAATATTATCAGTTGAAATTTTAGTCTTATCGGGGACTATCGAATATTCTTACATAAACATCCTAACTCTGTTAAGTTTATTACTAACAGTCTGTCTATGAAGTTTATTACTAACCTCGAAATTTTCACTTAGCTCTTGAGCAGCTTTTAGTTTTATTTCATCCTTAGCCCCGGCATCAGCCAACATAGTCACATAGCTCCTATACGTGTTCATTTGTGTGTGAGGATCACCAGGACCGCCTGCTGCCATGGTGGCCATCATTTTAGACAACCCTTCTGTGTACCGGATTGCACACCAATATACAATTATTAAGTCACAATCATATTATCTCACTTAAAGAAAAGCAGATAATCATCGCTTCTTTCATTTAAACAGTAGATGTAATCCAAACGAAAACGATCATATGGTAATTAAATAAATTGAAAGCAAAGTCGAAACATTACACTTGCAGTAAGAAGCCAAAATATTTTTTTCCGTTTTTTTCTTAAAGATTCATTCATATTCACTCACAGAGTGTGTAATAGCAGCAACGAATAGAATAATGCCAGTGCCAAATAAACCAAATCCAAGTGATACTGACATTTAACTGAAGGATACTTGGATGGATTAAACACTATTACCTGAGCATTTTCTAGTGTTAAAGTATTAAATGCTCTTAACTTAATAACTTTAGAGTTAAGAGTTAGAGTTTAAAGCACTATTACTTCGTATCCTTTGTATGCATTCAACCTGTCACTTTATATGGACTTGGATTGCAACAAGAATAGCTACTGCGATTATAATTAAAGCTTTGACAAAACATATGTATATTAATAACCCAATGATAACAAAGCCATGTATGAAAAGATTGATGGATGTAGACGAAGCAAAAGAGATTTGACAGGATCGTACGAAGTGGCGATCGATAGTCTCTGCCTACCCCAATGGGAATTAACGTCGTGAGTATATGCATGTATGTTCAATTAAGATATCTTAGTGTTTAGAACATGTGCTTTCATGCAGAGAGGCGTCGACGTCGGCTCGATCTCCGAGTCGGGCCTACCTACCATAATGTGTTTGTAATAAGTCATATTTGTGGTTATATTATCTTAGCATGACTAAGTTGTATTTGTGCCTCTCCCAACCCCTTCAAGGATATACGGCGAGAAAGTTTGAGTTGAGTATTTACATGATCTAAGTATTATAACCAAAATGGCAAGTAGGAAGTGTATTATGTACATAGACTGTAACAACGTAGCTTTAGTTACAATTTTGTAGGTACCAACCAAGTACCAACTGTAAATGTAAATATCAAGGAGGAAAGGTTACTTCAACTCTATGTTTTTATCATTCGTGTCATCGGCATCGATGGATGCTCGTAATTACATTATTTTTGTAACATCGAAAATGGGTTGAATTTTGAAAGAATATCAGTTTATTGTGGTGATATATAAACAAATTGAAACCAGATACATCGTAAAATGTGATCATGGCAGTCTATACATCTCTGTTTCTCTTATCATTATGGCTTAGAAGCACAACAGTGTACGGCTACGAATTCATATCACAATATCGTAGTCATCATAACAATGAAACCTTTCGATTTAATCATCTGGTGATAGACAAGGTCAGCGGGCAAGTTTACGCTGGTTCGGTGAACTGGCTTCACCAACTGAGTCCTGACTTGAAGCCAATATACGTAGTCGCAACGGGCCCTAAACTCGACAATCCTTCCTGCCCAGCCACGGGATGTACTTTGCAAAGCATTGCAACTCTGACTGACAATGTAAACAAAATACTAGTGATCGATCAAGAATCAAGAATTGTGATATCATGTGGCAGTGTTCTACAAGGGGCTTGCTTCAAATACACGCTGGGCGATTTATCAGCGAAACCTGAATTCATTCCAGTAAGTGTTGCAGCTAACGATCCTGAAGCATCAACTTTTGCATTTATTGGTCCCGAAAGATATAACTCATGGGATCGTTCCAATGTCTTGTATGTTGGAACAACATTTACCAACAATGGGGAGTACAGACATTATGTTCCTGCCATATCCAGCCGTGATCTTATAAGTTTAGATTTGGCGCAAGAGACATTCAATAAGCAGAGCTTGATACAGATTGATGTTAAGTATAGAGACAATTTCTTAGTGCAATATGTTTATGGTTTTAATGCTAGTGATTATGCTTATTTTTTACTGATTCAAAAACATTCTCATTTAGCTGGTAATGAAGAACTAGGTTATGTAACTAGATTAGCTCGGGCTTGTGTGAATGATGACAATTATAACAGCTATACTGAGGTGACATTAGAATGTTATGTTACTGAGGATAATAATGGTAAGAGTGAAAACGTCAATTATAATTTAGTACAAGATGCTAAAATAGCTAGGGCTGGTACTACCCTGGCTAACCAACTTGGTATAGAACCTGGAGACCCTGTCCTTGTGGCAGCCTTTAGTCCCTCTAAAAGTATTACCAATGAGCCAGCAGATAAGTCAGCAGTCTGTTTTTACTCTCTACAGGAAATTGAAATTAAGTTTAATGAAAATGTGCATATGTGTTTTAATGGTAGTACTAAATCTCGTAACATGGGATACATATCAGGCATGATATCAGATGGTAAATGTCCTGCTGTGGGATCCACTGGTAATATTTTAAATTTTTGTGAAGTAGGACTTAAAATCAGTGGGCTTTACCCAATCAAAACAATGGCTTCTATTTACTGGAATGATACATTAGTAACTTCAGTGACTATTTCAGTTACTGGTTTGCATACAGTGGCTTTTTTGGGAACTAGTGATGGTGTTTTAAAGAAAGTCTTGTTAGATACTGATAAGACTGTGGAATATTCAAGTGTCAAGTTGCTTCCTGGACAGAAGATCTTACCTGACACAACTTTGTCCCCTTATCAGCGAACTTTATATGTGTTAGGGTCCAATCAAATTGTTCAAATACCAACTGAACACTGCTCAGAACATTCTAACTGCTCTTCATGTTTAGAATCCAATGATCCCCATTGTGGTTGGTGTTCACTGGAGAAAAGATGTACTGTTCAAAACATGTGTCAAAAAGGTACTCAAAGTGCACCCAGATGGTTGTCACAGTATACAGGACAGCAATGCATTGATTTTGAACAAATTATGCCAGACAGAATCTCTATGAATGAAGAAACAACAGTGCAGCTAGTAATAAGAACACTACCAGAACTACCTGCAGGATCTAAATACAAGTGTGTCTTTGGGAATACAACTGCTATTGATGCTACAGTTACATCTAATGGTTTAGCATGTCTTACACCTGATTTGAAGCACAGACCTCCCATACCAGAAAATGAAGATCATGTCTTTGTACCTCTCTCAGTTCACTCTTCTGAAACAAACAAAGATTTTGTTTCACGTAACTTTGCTTTTTACAACTGTGCTAGACATACTACTTGTCATTCATGCATCATGAGTGAATGGGCGTGCAATTGGTGTATATATGATAATGTTTGTACACATGACACTTCTATTTGTCAAAGGACTATAATAAGTGGGGAAAATAATCCAACAAAGCTATTGAATCATGGAATAGGACATTGTCCAAGAATAAGGCAGTATAGAAAACCAATACTATTACCTAACAATGTTCCAAAAGAATTAGAACTGGAGGTGGAAAATTTACCACATCTTCAACCAGGTCACACTGGCTTTCAATGTGTTGTGAGTATTGAAGTGGCCAATATGATTTTGCCTGCTCGAGTGGAATCAAACCATTACATAGTTTGTGATAAAACAACTTACTCTTATGAAGGAGATGTTGGTGAATATAATGTTAGTGTGAAAGTGGTGTGGAACCACAAACATTACATTGATACCATCAATATCACATTGTACAAGTGTGAAATTCTAGGTTCACATAGAGAACATGCTGACTGTTCCCTTTGTATTACTAGAAATTCAATATACCAATGCACATGGTGTGGCAGTATGTGTTCCTATAGTGAATCTTGTTTAGAAAATCCAGTCACAGAATGCCCTAAACCTAGAATTGATATGATAAAACCATTAAGTGGACCTATTGAAGGAGGAACATTAGTTACAATTGAAGGAAGCAATTTAGGGCTTAGAGTGCAAGAAGTTACAGGAAAAGTTCGTATTGGTGATGTACCTTGTGAAATAGTTGACTTTGAGGTGTCTGTAAGTATTACTTGTCGTACTGGAAAATCAAATGGTTCTGCAGTAGCTCCAGTTATAGTACAAAATGATGCTGGATACACGGAGTCATCTGTGTTATTTAGTTACAAAGACATAAAACTGCAAAGTATTTACCCATCAGTTGGACCAGTGTCGGGCGGAACACAACTGGCGATTGGAGGGCAGCATTTAAATATTGGGTCAGCTGTATCTGCTTACTTGGATGAACTACCATGTTCAGTGAACAAAACACAAACAGCTAATAGTAGACTTATATGCATTACATCTAAAGCTGGCACACCAAGAGTTGTTCATACTTTAACGGTGGTTATAGATAATGCCAATAGAACCCTTTATGGTGACCTTTTTAACTACACAGCTGATCCTACAATTATGGAAATAAAACCATTAAAAAGTTTTGTTTCTGGTGGACGTATGATAACAGTTCATGGAACCAACTTGCACACTATACAGAAACCACTCATGAAGTTGTACTATGGAAATGAAGATGAGCCAGTGAATCATACAGAGTGTGTAGTATTGAACACAAATCAAATGGAGTGTCCCAGTCCAGCAATCAATAAAAAGTATTATGAAATATTAGAAGCAACAAAGTCTCAAACCAGCACACCTCAAATTGCAATGAAAGTAGGTTTTGTTATGGATAGTGTTGTAACTATGCACGATTTGGAGAAATATTTTAACCCTCCTCGCACTCACATGGTATTTGTGGAAGATCCATTTGTATACCAGTTCCCTAGTAGTATTAAATCATATAAGGGTGATCCTTTAGTAATTGAAGGAGAGCACCTCATCAGTGCCAGTGATGAATCTGATGTAGTCGTAACTATTGGGACCCAACCATGTAATGTTACTAGTTTGACACCCCAACAATTGCTCTGCACCCCTCCTGAAGTTCAACCAATGAACACTGATGAGAATGGAGTGCAGTTATCAGATATAAACCTTCCATTAGTGGTGGTTAAAATAGGAAGGAACTTGCGATTTCCCATTGGGTATCTGCATTATGAACTGCTTAGAAATTATAATTTCCCACCCGAAGTAATAGCTGGAATAGCAGCTGGCACCTTCTTTTTGGTACTTATTTTCATGATAGTTTTAGTTATGTACCGTCGTCGCAGCACTAAGGCCGAAAGAGAATACAAGAGAATTCAGATTCAGATGGATACCCTTGAAAGCAATGTGAGGTTGGAATGCAAATTAGCGTTCGCTGAATTGCAAACTGATATGTCAGACTTGGCAGCTGATTTGGAACATTCAGGCATACCAACACTAGATCATGTAAATTATGTAATGAAAGTATTTTTCCCAGGTGTTTCTGATCATCCCATCCTAAATGTACAGAGACAATTTATCAATACGCCTAGGACGAATTACGATGCAGCAATGATTCAGTTCGAACAACTTCTCAATAATAAATGTTTCCTTCTGTCATTTATAGATACATTAGAAGCCCAGAAATCGTTCAATATTAGGGATAAAGTAAACGTGGCATCTCTTTTAATGATTATTTTGATGGGCAAAATGGAGTATGCCACGGACATACTTAAATCACTTCTTTTACGTCTTATTGACAAATCAGTGTGTAACAAACATCCTCAGTTAATGTTGCGGCGGACGGAAAGTGTCGTGGAGAAAATGTTAACAAACTGGATGGCACTTTGCATGTACTATTACCTCAAAGATTATGCCGGATCTTCTCTTTTCTTGCTGTTTAAAGCAATCAAACATCAAATTGAAAAAGGTGTAGTGGATGCTATAACTCATGATGCAAGATATTCTCTCTCGGAAGAAAAATTACTTAAGGAACAAATTGATTATCAAATTGTAACATTACATGTAGTACAAGACGATTTTGACGAAAAGTTACAATGTAAAGTTCTTGATTGTGACAGTATATCTCAAGTGAAGTCTAAAATACTAGATGCATTATTCAAAAACACCCCTTTCTCTATGCGACCTTCCGTTCATGAAGTGGATTTAGAATGGAGGCATGGCAGAGGAGGCCACGTCACCCTACAAGATGAAGATGTAACGACAAAGACAGTAAATGGTTGGCGCCGACTCAACACATTAGCTCATTACGGTGTTAAAGAGTCAGCTATTATGTCACTAATATCAAGGCAAAACGATAGCTTCAACACTCCATATAAAATCCCTTGCAAAAATTGTACCGGCATATATTGTTCAAATTCACACATACGAGTTTACAACAGTGATATAGTTTCAGATCAAAATGTCCATTACTATCATTTAGTGAGACCTATAGAATATCAACATATAATAAATAAGTCGTCTGAACATAGTCACAAAGCTATTCCTGAGATCTTTCTCACTCGTCTTTTGTCTACGAAAGGCACTGTGCACAAGTTTGTTGACGATTTCTTTAGTACGATCTTGACTGTGAACGAGGTTCTTCCTCCAGCTGTCAAATGGTTGTTTGATCTCTTTGATGAGGCCGCCAGGGCTCACGGTATAATGAACCCTGAGGTGGTGCACGCTTGGAAGTCGAATAGTTTGCCATTGCGGTTTTGGGTAAATCTTATTAAAAATCCTGACTTCATATTCGATATAAACAAAACTGCCACTGTGGACTCCTCACTATCAGTTATAGCACAGACATTTATGGATGCATGCTCCCTAAACGAGCATCGTTTATGTAAAGATTCTCCGTCGAATAAATTACTATTTGCTAAAGATCTCCCCACTTATAGACATATGGTAATACAGTTTTACCAATCAGTTTCGCAATTACCTCAAGTAACCGACCAAGAAATCAGTACTTCTATGCAGCAATTGTCTGTCCAACAATTGAATGAGTTTGATACTTTATCTGCTTTGAAGGAGTTGTATATTTATGTGAGTAAATATAGGGAGCAAATTATATTAGGTTTAGAAATGGACCCACTCTGTAACAAATTGCATTTATCACACAAGTTAGACAATGTTGCGTGCACTATGGAAGGGGATCCAACGTCTATATGCTGACTATATGATACGTCGGCCGATGACTTAATTGCATTTACGTGAATCTGTTCCACATTTTGTAATACAAGCTTTAACTCGAAATCATTTAATACTCTGATCAAACTGTAAAAAGACTGTATTATATTGAACGAGCATAAATAGTTAGGTGTATTTAAAATATTTTCTTTCAGTCAGTTAATTGTTAAGACGTAAGGTAAATTTTAAAGTAATGTAAATCATAAACCAGTAATAAAAGCTAAGTACATGGACTCTAGTTGCCATACTTATTTAAGAGTCCGTAGATCTGTTCTAATAATGTGTAGTTGAATTATATTTATGTATTGATTGCTATCGCTGTCTTGTCTCGTAAGTCTGAATATTTTATATCACAACATGAGTGGATCTTATGATTTTCCAGTAAATAGATCTGAAATAAGTGTTGTAAATTATTTAAAATGTATATGGACTACTTTTTTGTAATATTAAGACTAATTATAAATATCTAATTATTATCGGTGTGTTTTACGCTATGTGTAAAAACTAGATAATTATTTTATAAGAGAATTGTGATATTTGTATGTGGAATATTGATTTTATTTGCATCAATTTTTATAGTTACTAAGTTCTAATACCTGCCAACCCTTTTTGTCATAAACCTTTTAGACTACATCTTGTCTCAAACGATACTTCTTTCTTAATGTTTTACAAACCGAGCAGCAATAAAATTTATATTGCGAGATAGCTAGCATATACGGTATGTAGTTGAAATCCGCTCTATAGTAAATTCATACATTCGGTGTCAAATAACAGTCCAAAGTCTTGTGACTTGGAAACTTTTTCATAAAACATGTTGTATTGTCTTTAATGTTGTTGTTTAAAGTGTATAATTTCTAAAAAATCTAAATCAACCACATTGTTACTTGTTTTCGGGTTTGCTAAACGAACACAACGCGCCACTTTTAGTTTTTATCACTTTACATGTTTTATTAAATATTTATCAATTGGGGGTCTTAAATTAAATAGCTGAAAGAACTAACCTTATATAAATGTTTTTAATTCAAAAATCGGCAGCCCCAGGTAGCGATGGTTCGTTTAGTTAAGTAAACTAAGAGCCCGGATGATTTTTTATAGGAATGGCTTTTCCTTCTTTACAATCTTCACATACTGACATGCCTATTTCATCTCCTTACTGTTAAATACTTTGTGTGTGTGTGAGTGTGTAATATTCCATTAACAAAATACTTAAGTTAGATTATAAGCAGCGTATAATGAACTTAGAAATAATATACTTATTTATCAATAACAGTTTTTTTATTATTACTTATACGGACGCCCTTTTCGTATTACGGTAGACAGAGACTATATAACTCCACACTGTACTGATAAATCTCTAGTTCTTCCCTCACATTTATTGTGCTTCTTATACATGCTCTTATCTTAGGGATATTTTAAATGAACCTATAAACTCCTAGTACTTTCCTTGTAATAAGATTTTTGTTTATAATTAGCAACATTTTGCAAAGTGTTTTTACCTCTTGATGATTTTGAACACGCGAACATTTCGCAAGTCCAAATACGGTATATGAGTCCACGATATGTTCCGTCTATGTAAATATATCTGCAGGCTGTTAAATTCATGTCAGAAAAACGTTGGTTAACGGTTAGGAAAAAAATGCTCCGCTGTTACACTGGGTGAACAGTGCAGTGTTCATACGCCTTATTTTCTACTCACTTCAGACTCCCGTCGTTATAAGTATCTTGTGTGGCCGTCCTGTACTATAACAAAATCATCAACACGGGCTCTTTATATCTCTTTCGGCACTATACTTTCATTATTACAATGGATACTGCCTATACCTTAAATACCGCCTATCCCCTAAGCTGATTAGGTATAGCGAATACAGTCTCGTCTATGGTTTATTTATATCTTTATAATATACTATGCTTTATTTTGACTAATTATATGCTTATATTTTATTAATTCCTGTTTATTATGATAATTATATTAGTATTTTGTTTTTGGGTTTATGTATTATGAATGAGACCGTATGTCATTTTATTGTCAGGTGCTAACTGAAAATCAGTGTTGTGAGGTTACACTCACAACAATACGCTGAGTTAGCAACCCTTTCGTTGCAAGATTTAATTTTTATCTGGATTTACTGTGATTGTTGTTTGTTTTTGTGTTTAAGTGTTTTAAATTTGTATGCAACGAATAAATATTTTCTTTTCTTTTTTTTTTTTTTATACATATACTGACGCTATCCATCTGAGACTTGATTATAGCGTTGTATAGTCCTGTCAAATCTAAGTAGTTTCATTAACAGACATTTTATACATGCCCTTTATTATTCTTCACATCTCAGATGCTTGCTTTTGTATGCAAATTGCCCATTATCCCTCTTATACATATACGTGATACTAAAATACATTTACAACATTATTTACCAACTAGTGGATCGGCCCCGCTTCGCACGGGTAGCGTAGTTTTAAAAATATTGGAGGTTTCTTCAATCACTGCTCAAGCGTTATGAAATTAGCGCCTTTATTACAACTTACTATTATATTAAGCTAATTTTTAGGTTTTAATTGATGCAACTACTGGCGCCATCTAGTACGTAATATGTAAATTACTAAGGATTTGGTTTTGATCGCGTGCGACTATTATGTTGGGACTATTAATTTTGGTGTTTCTATACCGATTTCTATGATTCTTTTTTTATTGAGAAGGTAATAATGTTAACTTTTGAAATAAGGGTGATTGAGAGTATTATAAACGTAAGAGAAAACAAATATAATCAGAATGCGCCGAACTGCTAAGCTATCAGGAGTTACACGTGTTGTTGTGAGTCAACCATAAAAGATAGATATATACTGTTGCGGAATATTTTTTAGATAATTTTATGTAGAATATTTCCGTCATACGTGATTTCTATGTAACTTTGACCATTAAGGCTGCACACGCGAGGGAAGCTTAAAAAATGGAGTAACTTCTCCTGTTTTCCCAAAATTTCCCAAAATTCCCCTTTACTATTCTGCTGGAAAGTATACAAAAACCTGCCCAGGAGTATGAAGAATAATTGTACCAAGTTTCGTTAAAATCCGTCAAGTAGTTTTTGTTTCCATAAGGAACATACAAACCGACAGACAGACAGACAGACAGACAGACAGACAGACAGACAGACAAAAATTTTACTGATTGCATTTTTGGCATCAGTATCGATCCCTAATTACCCCCTGATAGTTATTTTGAAAATATATTCCATGTACAGAATTGACCTCTCTACAGATTTATTATAAGTATAGATGGAGTAGGCAGCCACAATCGAATTCAATCGATCGCCACTTAAGACGATCCTGGCAAAACACTTGAGCTACGTTACGTCTAAATACATATATTTTTTTAACACATTCCCGCGCCTGTCTTTTTAAGCACATTCTCTGTTTGATCTAAATGTCATCCGTGGGCGTCCTCTACTAACATTACCATCCACGCTGGCTCTAAAAGGCCTTTCGCCTATTTATTGTCATGTGCCATCCATCTTCTCTACGTGCACAAATCATCTCAACAGTCCTTTTGCTATCTTTTTACAATATTATCTCTCACACCGCACCTTCCACGAGTCACACTACTTCTTTCGATCACATAACCCAACACATATATTTTTTCTGAGGGAGCCTCATAGCTATAGAATCACAAGTACGTAAGTATAGCATACTAAATCTTGGGGGACCTCATCTCTACTGCATTCACTCTGATCTTATGCTTTTTCTGCGACACCCAATATTCACTGCCATACATACGAGTAGGTACAAGAACAGCATCATGCGCTGCCAGTTTATCCTCTTTAGACACCGATCGGCTAGTCATTAAGCTATATAACTACTTAATTTATTGTATTACCCCTTTTCACCCTTATTTTAATGTCTTGATCGCAATTACTTTTCCTAGTAAAAAACTTACTTATAATGATGTTGACTGAAATATTTCTTCTCTAGAACGCGCTACTAACTGAGGAATTATGCTTGTCCGATTTAAACTGGAGTGTATCGCTAGTTGGTAATAAGCAGATGATGACAACATAATAAACAACTGATGGTATTAAAACAACATTTATTTGTCCACATTATAAACAAAAAAGCTTCACAATATCCAATCGTACAAATTCAACAAAAACAGCTTTGTAAACCAAGATTTTACAAGGCAAATTGCATGTCAAACTGATGCGTATGTATACAATATTTAATATCACTAATAAATAAATAATTAATACACAGAAAATATGCGTCAACTTAGATGTGTTTCAACAGACAAAATAAATATGTCAATAAAACCAAAACATTACAAGCGTTATTACGTGGTGCTTTACATAAAGTTTTCTATATTTCTCCCAAAAAATCAACTAACAAGAACACAAATTAATCGATTATGATGTGGCCGGACATTGCCCAATTTATATCTGGTGTATTAATCACAAAACACAAGTAATCATTTATATGGTAATTGATAACATAATAGCGGCCTCTAACAGAATGTTAACATAAAAGCGCATAAAAAAATCAGCAAAGTAAATTTTACTCTGGGCTCTGCCCACTTACGACTAAGTAACTAACCTAAGCATTAAATAAATTTGATAGACTAAGGAAATCATAACGTCAGCGCTGCATATAAATATAAGTATGTGTATTTTATGCAGGAATATTACGAAACTTAATTTTTGGCATTCATAAATACTTGGATATAGCATTAAAGGACGGTACTAAATCATTAAGTAAAATACTATTTCTCATTTAAACAAAGTTTCCTAGCTGCTATTACAAATGTTGAAGCACCTCAAGAATTTTACACAAAAATATTAACTACATAATGTGTACAAACTCCTAAATTTGCATTATATACTAAGTAAAATGCACAGCTCGTTAAATTACAAATTCATAACAGATGACTCGGCATCCTATGATAAATTCATAATATTTCAAAGGCAGTATCACTAAGATTTGTAACTAAGAAATTGAGATCCGCGATACTTGTACCGTGAATCAAGGCACAATTAATTAGTACCATCTACTACGAACCCACCCAGTCAGGTCTTTTCATAAGCTTTTTAAGTAGTTGAAAGTTTAATTTTATTATTATGAATAACTACATTATTTATTTCTAGTATATTGAATTTACTGGGACCATTATGAATCACTTAATTATGTATCATTAAGTTACACATTCAGACAAGTAAATTTTTTAGTTACCTTTGCCATATGCAATAAAAGACATAAATGTGTTATAGCTTTAGTTCAGCGTGTGTACATAACAAATACTTGCAGTATTGGCGATATCCACTTTTCTATAGGATTTCGATTATTGTGATTGTCGCAAATTTTTAATCTAAACATCCGATCAAAAGATGTATAATAGCGTAACTGAGTAGTGACATTCTCTACTTATCGTCATAGCAATTGCGTGCATTTGATCATTTTAATACATTAGTTTAAATAGGACACAAAGAAGTAAAATTTAGTATCTGAATTTTAGCAGGCTGATATATATTATTGACATATAATGAGTAGGATGTCTTACCCTGGTTTAATATTTCGATGCGCAACCTGTTGCCAAGTTTATAATTCATAAGTATTTCTACTTTAGTTATGAATTTAACAACATTAATATATTTCTATAGCTATCTCTGAACACAGAACAACAGCAACAAAAATGTTTGCTGTTATTTTCCACTGAATACACATCTATTTTCAATTAAGCTAAAAAGGTATACTCTACAAACCCGCAACAACAATCGAGTTAAAAACAAATAAATATCTAATTAAAACTGAATACGTCAACTAAATTATTGTGCCTCATATTGCAGTCCTCAACTACAAAATACAATAAATGCCACATTGTATATAACTACAGTAAATACAAATTGATACAAAAATCTCCATAAACATATCACATATTTTGAACCAAACATTTGCAAATGATTAGCTTCACTAATAACTGCTACGGTATTACAAATTTGAAGGAATATTCTAAACAGATTAAACTAAGTATTGACTAAACAGTCTGTGTGCACCATCAAATGGAGTTCAATTGTAAGATTTTCTGCTAATACCGCTATTAAAGTCATATTATTTGTATTTGCAACTATGTTGAACATGTGCACACAGACCTGAAGTGAACATAAATAATTTTGTATTTAGACTGAGTATGTACGATGTCTTGAAGACACAATGACTAGCTCAAGTCGTTTTACTAATTTATTTTTAGTTATTTATATTGTCATTCCCACACAAGAACAAGAAGGAATTTAGTATTAGTGCCTAAAGTATTGAATAAAAAGGTATTAAACCATCTTATTAAAGCTAAGCTTGAGAAGGAGAAATAAAATTTATACTGATTATATTTTCCTACAAAACTCACTTGAACTTATAATTTTATTAGTTTTAATCTGAGGTAACTGCCAGAACAAGTAAGTATGTCGTTTACAAAGACAATTGCCATAAAAATACTTAAGAAACTAACTAAACTCAAGATATATCAAATTAATAAATTATTATTCACTATCAAAACATTAAGGCAGTTTCCATTGTTTTCAATTTGATAAAAGATATTAAATAGTTTTAAATGATGTTGATTATATTAGTGTATTTTTCGGTTAAGCAAAATGTATTTGAAATCATAAAAAGGAAATATTAGGTCCCAAAGAGAGCCATGGAACGATATTAAAGGACAAAGTTTGGAACAATCCTAATTCGGAAATTTTAGGTCCAAACAATGCATATATGCATGTTTTCATCTCTTTCAATCGATTATTCTGATTTCCAACAAACGAAATTTGATTAAACTCACTTTAATCAATAAACCATTGAAAGGCTATACCTCTGTCTTGAGTGCAAGAGATTGAAACATGTCAAGATGCTCCCCAACTGATCTACAATTACCGGTTTCTTTTACAATTTAAATTTCCCTGGTTCAATAAACATAGCCGAAGTGAACTTTAATTCTTTCCTATAAAATACGCGACAAAGTTTGTTAAAAGTTCTGATTTTGGTCGAATTTCAAAAACAAGTTATGAATTTTTATTAAAAAAAAAACGTTTTATTTCTACAGTGGAGGTCTAAAATACTTGAAACATTGAACATTACGGCTGTACTAAATAACTGTCAATCAGCCCATCAAGTAACAAGAGGAACTTAGAAATGAGGTGACATTGCTTAGCACTGACTATTTTACATATCATATCACTACAAGCGAAAATAAATTCATGCATACTGTAAAATTTAACCTCTATAATGTATTCTCTTCATACTCCGATACACACAGACGGACAAATTACGAAGGAATGCAGAAAATACATAAATAGGAATGATCTTTTTATATAGTTACTCTATTGACAATTTTTTCAAAGATTAGTCAGCAGCGCAAAAGTTAAAATAAATGCTTCAAAAAACTACTTGTTAACTAAAAAAATTTACAATATTTTTAGTATAATCAATCATATATCAGACAAGTATTTTGGCGAGTTAATTTTTACAAAAACTATTATGTAGCCAGGTTGTTAAAATATAAGAAGTAAAATCTAGGAACATAACACAAATTAAATCAATGTTTTCTATACAATAAAATAATTATTCGGAATGTTCCATAAATGTAGTAAATCAAACCACAAATATCGAAAGAAGAAAAGCACAATAATATCTGTAAAAATACAAGACAATTGTACCAGACACTGTCTAATTTCCATCCCGGGGTCTCCGAAACAAAAAAAAGTTGACTCAAATTCAAATCTACCTTCATTTACTTTCAATCTGCAAGTTATTGGAATTGTTGATTGGTTTCGAGGATTGTAATAGATCTGGTTCGTCTTCGGAAAGTGACTGGTCGTTGATGAGGGCGTCTTTGGGTGAGTATTTATTGTGGGTCATGAGAAGAGCCCCCACGAGTCCTACTAACGCTCGATCTAACCACGTGACCGGGTTTCCGTATAAGTGACCACCTTCGTAGAAACCTAGATGACCTCCGTGAGCCAATTCGAGGTACATGGTTTTGTTGCGTGAATCTGGAATGAGGAGTTTTATTATATTGTTTCGCTTAATGGGTTGTGAGCTTTTTTTTTAGAAGAGCATCAAATATATTATTATTAATAGCAATATTTTTTCATTAATTTACTCATCATCCACGAACTTATCTTCGAATTTGTATATTTTACGAATGTGATTTGGGTAAATATGTGTCATGTCATGTGTTTAGAGCTTTTAGAAGAAATTTGATTCGTAGATAATAAAAAGAAATTTCACTACTCTACCAACACGGCGATATAAAGTATCTTTATTCCTTATTCTTATGCCTCTACTTATCTATTTATTCCTATGGGTGTAGTAGAAGGCGACTAAGGGTAATTGGGATTTATGTCAGAATTTTGGGCGATTTGGCTAATGATCCATCCCTTCTTTTATCTTATCTTTAAAGACATATACTTAGGCAATTATTTCTTTTTGGAGAAGAGACTTTTGCTGTGTAGCGTCGGCTTAGAATAGCACTACCCCATTTCTTCAGGTGGGTGAACGTAAGAGGCGACTATCGGTATTGGGGCTTTTAAGAGATTTTTGGGCGATGCTGTTGGAGACCCATCACCAACAAACTTTTATTTTACCATCTTTTCCCCACTCAACTTTCCAAACGTGGCTGAGGAATTTCTAATTCCTTAGCTCTGGCTACCCCTTCTAGGGATTTAAAGCCGTGAGTATATGTATGTATGTATTTACTTTGGCACTTTGTATAATCTTCTCTTCCACCATGCAATTTCCAAAAGCGGCTAAGGAATATCTTATTTTGAATCTCACGCTACCTTTTGGATTTAAAGCATGTGTGTTCTCATAACTCTCATAACTTACTCGCAAAGTTTCTAATGAAAGGCAACAACGGTTCAGGAACTAGAGGATCGTCTCGCGCGTTGATGAATATCATCGGTATCTTGATGTTTTCTAAATAGTTCGCCGAAGACGTCCATTTATAAAAATCTGTTACCGACTCAAAGTTGTATACACGCCTGCAATAAAAAAAATACTAAGATAAATTATAAGTGCCCAGAGAACTGAACAAACTAAAAATAATCGTTAAATCACTTTAAACAGAAAAACAAGTTCATCAATTGTGACATCATCTGGTATTATAATACTTTTATGAACAAAAGATATTTATAGGTTTAGAATATTATAAAATAGCTAGTAACCATAATTAATTTTATTGATGATACTTCCTGAATTTTGTACTCTTAATATGGTTTATTGTAATTTACTTTTCATATTCTGCATAAAGAAAAACAGTGTTTTGTTGCATGCAATTTAATTTTTAACCTATTAATATATTCTATAATACATTAAAATATATCAGTTAATTATATGTGTATCTAATAAGCAGTACTTTTAATTACTAGGGAGCATTCACATTGCAGCATTGAAATCATAGCTCAAAATAATATTAAGGTAGGTATATCATATCAAAACGTTTTATTCAAGATCATAAGTGTTACGATAAGATTATAAGTGCGGTTGGAGACCCATCACCAACAACCTTTATTTTGCCATCTTTTCCCCACTTAACTTTCCAAAAGTGGCTGAGGAACTTCTAGTTCCTTAGCTCTGGCTACCCCTTCTAGGGATTTATTATAGCCGTGAGTATATGGATGCATAAGTGTTAAATATTGGCAGTATTTTAAAAACATAACTTTAGAGGTCAACTATGTAAATAAGTTTTTACATAAAGAGGTATTAATAAAGTAGAGGTTAGTTTTTTAACAACTTTCACGCGTCCTCATACAAGTTAGCATCCGAATGACATTGACCTTCTTCCACTCAAACGAGGTTCATGCAGTAATGGACAAGGCTGTGCTCTTATTACAATATATTTTTGTTGGTGATATTTAAAACTAGAATGTTCTAGAAAACTAAGGTTTTACGACGCGTTTTTAATTAGAATATAACTGATTTTCAATCACGGAATAGAATTATTACAAAGAGTTTTATTAAATCAAATGAGGTATTTAACTTTATATTTGACTTTAAGGATAACCGTTTTTAAAGTCAGTATCTAAAAAACCATTAATCTGTTATAGTTTTAAAATGCATTACTTCTAAAGGACCTTCAAGACAGACGTTTCTTGTTTTATACAGACGCGGAAGTTCCGTGCTCAAACCATAACCGCAAATTGTTAAACCAATCACAAATCTTTTTTCATCCAGTTTAATTACGGGATATAATTTCATAAAACTAAAAGACGAAAAAATCAAGATAAAATGTGATGTAGGCAGTTTGCCGGATTAACCAATTTATGATACAAGCATATTTTTTTTATATTATAGATTGGAAAATGATGAGTGTAGTAGGGAGCGGACTCACTCTTGTGGTGCAGAATTACGGAACAGCATGTTAGTGCACGTATTTCTGCGGTTAGGAGGCGAAACCAACAGTTAATTTATCGTGTAACTAATTTTAGTTTGATACAATCTAAGTTTTTATAGCTACTTACCACTTTCTATTATTTCTATTATTTTGTTGAGCAACATATAATTTAATGAAATTAATATTTGACAATCTATATAATAATAAGTAATGCAAAAACATTATATTCCCTCTAAGAAAACTGAGGAGACAGAGGATTATACATTTTTGCAGAATTATAGTGTAATATGAGGTTTCTGACTTGGCACATACATATCACGGCCATAAATCGTAAAAAGGGGTAGCCAGAGCTTCAGAGCTGGAAACTCTTCAGCCACATTTGGTCTACATTTGGACATGTGTCTATATTCACTTTTTGTCAAAGTCGTTAATCAGAATGAAAATACCGGATGACCTCTAGTTATATCAAAGGTCCAATTTTTGATTACCAAAACAGTTATTGAGACCCATATTTAAAGAGATATGAGATATCATATGATCACATATGATTCATTGGACAGGGAACCTGTTAAACAGGTGAGTGTTTTTCAAAAGAGATGTCAGTGACAAAACCGTTTATTATTCATTGCAGTTGTAATTAACGGCTATGATAATTTCTTTAAAATAATGAATAAAGTAAGATTAGTATGATTATAGATTTAACCAATAATATGTGTCTCTGTTAGTATGCATTAGAGTCGGTTTTCGTTATGACAGGTTTTTGTATTCTATACCAATAAGGCGATTCAGCGATGTACAACTAAAAAAACATACGCGCGTAAAGACATTTCATTCAAAATTCAAAAGATAATTTAATATTTGATAAATAGGTACGTCTTACGATCGTTGAAGTGGAGATAGTAAAGTCATTGACATTCATAAAGTTTTAATTGAATTACGTACTCGATGTCGGTCAATAATCGCCTTCAAGGTCAGTTATGTTTTATTTATTTACTTACTCTTACAACAATAATTACGACTATAATCCTTAAAAAAAATCTAGCCAAATCATCAAAGCTCAAAAGTTTTCGGTCCTCTTTGGTCAACGAGAAGGGGTAAATATTTCGGGATATAAGGGAAGTTGGGATGAGTGGCCACGGGAAAGGAGTGATATTTTTTGAAACTCACGTTTTTATACTCAGTATGATAGTATATATAGTATATAGAGTTTCTAATCCTGGGTCGGGCCCTACACCAATTTGTCTTTTCTAAAGTCATATGTGTGGTTAATTTATCATGGTTATTAACGGTGAGGGAAAACATCGTGAGGAAACCCACATGGCTGAGTTTTACTTAGTAGAGCCCCCTATCACGTGAGTACACTGTCTAAGCAAAACGTGGGTACCTTCTCTGGACACTAGATGGCGCTGCCATGTGAGTTCAGAAGTATTGGTACCTCTGCCAACCCCTTCGGGGAAAAACGGCGTGAACGTTTACGTTTATATATAGTATAGTATCCTGGTTTGCCAGGATCGTACAAAGTGGCGATCGATAGTCTCTGCCTACCCCAATGGGAACTAATGGCGTGAGAATATGTATGTATATATGTATGTATGATAGTATAATTTTAGCCTTTGACGTACATTTGAACGTAATATTTTACTAAAGTCCCTAGACCGCCCTAAATACTGAATTGTAGACGGGATGTTTGCTGAATGAACCAATACTTTTAAAGATTTTTTAATTTCAAACTAATCGTTTTCTAGTAATACTAAACACCCTGTATATTATGGATACTAACTTAACAATATTATTTTAACAAGTCCCTCGTGTGATTCGTATCAGTACAGAGATCCAGCTATCAATTTAGGTTGTGGGCATAGCTACCTAAACTTCCAATTCCAAGTCAGCCTACTTATTGTAACCCTAATAGACCACGAAAGTACAAGGCTGCAAGTTAATTAGGGTTTAAGGCATGCCCATCTTGCCCTCATGGCTGCGCATGTATCAGTACCCCGTATAAAGACAACTTACCGCGAGTAAGCCTCATCCAAGTCGGGCAGCGTCCCCGCCGACACGATCTGGTTCTCGTCCAAGTTGTACCGCGCCTTCATCTCCGCGTTCAGCAGCATCCGCTTGTGGCGCGTGATGATGTTGCGGTAGTTGTCCGTCATTATGTACAGGTACATGCGACGGAAGTTCTGCCATTGCAGGAGGTAGCAGAGGGAACTGGAATGAGGGTTCGTCTTAGGACCTTACGATTTTTTTTGTGACACTTGTTTATTTTATTACTTATTTTGTGTAGCACTACCCCATTTTTTTCCATGGGTGTTCGTGAGAAGCAAATAAGAGTATTGGGCTTTTTGAAGGATTTTTGGGCGATGCGGTTGGAAACCCTTTACAAACTACCTTTATGTTACTATCTTTTCCCCACTCAACTTTCAAAAGTCGCTAAGGAATTTCTTATTCTATAGCTCTGGCTACCCTTTCAAGGTATTTATAGCCGTGAGTCTATTTATATTTAGGTATGTTTGTGGTGTAAATGAGTTTTATTGGGATCTTTATTGGAAGTGTGGATGATGCGGTAGTTGCCCGTCAATATGTACAGGTAAATTCGGCGGAAGTTCGGCCTTTGGAGGAGGTAGCAGAGCGAACAGAAATGTGGGCTCGTTTTAGAAAAAATACGTAATGAAAATCTATTACGACTATTTAAATATTTATAGTAGGTGGTAAATTATAAGTGATTCGATTAAAACTTATAGTTCATAATTGTATCAAGGATTGCAAAATCCCTTTATTACATAATGTTGGTATTATGAAAGTTGGAACAGACAAAATAATCATAGGCTGGGTGAAAATTATTGCAATAAAAACGGAACCATACTTCAACAGCATATATCTTCAAAGCTACAATGTTAAAGTATTGAAATGTTAACCGATGAAGTCGGCACTGACCCGATGAGCGATAGCAAAAGTGTATCATTATTTCTAAATTATACTAATTCAGTATGAGTCAAGTGTTTTATCGATCAGCGTGAGATTGAACCAATGGAACCTTACCTTACAACAATGAAAATCGATAACTTATTGGGTTCATGTAAAACGATATGTACGTATGCATAATGGTATTGCATAGTTTCGAAGAAGAAGAATTGTAACACCCACCAATAAAATAAAAGATTTGCGATAATTTGTACAGATGTAAACAGAATGACCGACCGTGCTATACTCATAACTGAAAATCTCAAAAAGAGGTAACCATAGCTTCATAATTAATAATTCCTCAGCCACTTTTGTTAATGGAGTGGGAAAAGCTGGTAAAATAAAGGTTGTTGGTGATGGGTCTCCAGCCCCAGTATCTTAGTCGCCTCGTAAGATAGCCATCTTACGAGGCGACTAAGGGGCGAAACGGCTTAGTGCTATTCTGAGCTGGCACTACGCAGCTAAGATAAGCTAAGAAGACACAAGATATTTATAAAAATACAGCTCTGCAATATCTAGCTTCGCAGATATGGTAAATATACTAGTTCTTGGAAATTAGGTCAAGGTCTGGAGAGTCGTCACCTTGCGAATCATAGAGATGTTTTAGAGTTATCCGGATATTTCATGGTATGTTTTCTTACACACACACAGTTTTAAATTTAATACCGATCGAAAACTTGTTAAACTTTTGTTAAGGTGAAGTAATACCGATAATTATGCTTTCAAATTATATTCTAAGATAAAATTGCCAGGATTTGAATAAACCTCACTTTAATTTACCTGTAACACAGTTTACCCTTAGATCAGGATGAAGGGTTTTCTTAAACCTTAAAAATATAACACTCTTCCAAATATATAAATATATTAGTGTAAACGAATTAAATGGTTATTTGACTACAGGTCTGATGAATGGACTAATTATTTATTAGCTACAAATAATGGACGACCTTTTAAGACATTTGACTTATAACCCGAAAATCGGGAAGCGAAATTTAAACAGTCAATAAATGGTTACAAATAGTCTGGAAAAATAATGTGAAATAATAACATTGACTAAAAATTAAATGTTGCATTAATGCAATTGGCAGCTATTATGGTAGTATTAATGATGATATTAAAACTCTATCAAATATGAATTGGACATAATTGTGATGAGAATGTCTAGTCTGCTTAATTTTTAATATTCCTATGTTTTTAGTTATTTGAAACTGTCAATATTTTTTTTGGATCGAGATGGCATTATACTAAAGAAGACCAAATACACCACTTTCTATTTCAAACTGTCGCATTGTTGATAAATCTTAGATACTGAAGCTTTCAATACTTTTTTGTGGAAACATAGCTGAAACAAAACGAAGTCAGTGCTCCCTTTCAACTATCAATTAAAAACAACTTAAATTTAAGTTTAACTTAATGCTTAAAACGAATACTCACTCGATAGCATTGTACCCTTGACATATAGATATTCCGCCGATAATATTGGTCGGCCTCTTCCGATCCTCGCCCGAGTACTTGGAGATCAAGTTGCCGCCGAGACTGAAGCCGACCAACACGATCTTGGTGTTCGGATATCTCTCCACGAGGTTATCGATCATGTACGCGAAGTCATCGGTGTGACCTGCGGACAAAAAATATTGATAAGTTAATGAGATGCGTAGTTTCGGCTTAGGATTAAAAAAAAAATTGCGCTGGGTCGTAAAAGTTTAGTAAGGGTTTGGGGCTTTTAAAGTGGTTCTTGAGTGATGTGGAGACAGATTATTAACCGTCCGGACGCGTCCGTTAGTTTACTATCTTATCCTCGCTGAACTTCCAAAAGTGCCAGAAGAATTTTTTAATAGGCTGGCTACCTCTTTTTGTGACTTATTTATAGTGAGTATATGTAGGTAGGTTGAATGAGTAAAAATTAAGTTATCGAGTAGCTATTTCTATAATATATAGAAATTTATTAGTCAAGCTGTTAAAAAAGGAATACGTTGAAGAAAGGATTGATACCATTTAGAGCTAAGTTATTTAGTTAGGAGCGAAGTCTAGGCACGCCATATAGACTGTAGATATGAAGTTTTGTGAAATTCATGGAAAACTATGGAAGCCCACGAAAACTATGATTGTAGGAATATTTAAGGGCGGCCTTTGACCGGCAACGTACTTCTTACTGCTGATATTAATAAATAATATAAGATGTGTAAGTCCGATATTATTAATGTTTGGTCTTATTAGTCTTATTTATATGTGTATGTATATTTTTCGTTAAATCTTAGAGTTAGTATCCAGTACGAAAATTCATCATGTACACTTGAGACTAACTTAAACTGTGTTTTCGTATAACTTTCTTTTATTTTATTTTAAATCCGGTCATTTGTCATACATGAGATAAGACTTTCTATAGTACTGAAAGGTCTATTAATTGAAATATCGCATTTTACAGTCTCAATTTAACGAGACTAGATTATCAAAAGAATGTGTGAGTCACTTTACCGACATGAACCGAAACAACAATAGAACAATGGTTTCCTTATATCTGGGCATGGCCAATAATGTGAGAACGAACAATGTAGAGATGAAATCATCAAAATTACCAAATGACATAGGTCTCGTGGTATAACTAACCCTTCATATGTAGTTTCAGGTTTGCCAAATTTTTACGTATATAGGTTCAAGTGTATAGGAACTAGTCTAGAGTCGAATAGCACTAGCTCATTGCATCCCGCGGGTTCTGTAAAATGGAGGCAACTTGGAGTGTTGCGACATTGAAATTGATTTAAGGGCGATTTGGCTGGACTCTCGTCACAAACCATCCTTTATTTTACCAACCTTTCCCCACTTAAATTAAAAACGTGGATGGGAGATTCAACTTTTGAGGGTCTAGCTACCCCTTTTAGGGGTTAGTTGCCGTAAGCATATGTATGTATGAATAATGAATCTACATGCGAACTTCGAAGACCAACATTCATCAAGATGTCGTTTCCTCTGAAACTAAGCCTCTATCTTCTAGTGCAATATAGGCTGGTTCGATTATGATAAAACTGAACCAGACTTATCAATATTAACCATAATTAGTAAAATCTCTTCCTATACATAGGGTGAAAGCGTCGCGAACGCACAAAATATACCTAAAGTATGTATGGCGCGAGATAAGAAAGTGATATTTTGTTAATTACATGTAAAGCGCCTCGGCCTTGTACGGGCAGTGTTATCCTTGAAATACCTAAGTTTTATTCAATCACTAAGCTACTTCACTCACTAACAGCCCCAATAAAATTTCGCGTAATGATATACAACCTATAGCAGAGTAGTGAAGCTTTCTGATTGTGAAAGAATTATCATGATCGGTTTAGTATTTCTAAAGATTAGCCCTTACAAACAATCAAAGTGTATACCGCTTCATAATAGTAGCAATATAGACAAGAAAACATGTTGGCGGTTACGCGGAACACGGAAAACGACTTCGGCTCGGATCTACGTAATTTCTTATATTACGCCATTAGCACATTACGATATGCAATATCCCACTATTAGGAGAAAGGTTCACTGCATTGATATGCAATAAAGATGGTATATGTGGGCTCTAGAAGGAATCGATTGTCATTTTAAAATTTAAAATTGTTTGTTATTAAAATAGATAATATAATAAGATATAACAGTTTAATGATTAATTAAAAAAAGAAAAACAGATAAATAATGAGATGTAACATTTTAATGATCAATAAAAAGTGTAAACAAAGTTTTCTTAACAAAATGAGTCTTTCAGTCATGTTTTTTTCTCTGAAATCTTTTAGTTTATCACGAGTTTCATTCATAATCATAATATATACTTAGTTTTGGATGAAAAAATATTATTTATACATTAATAACTTATTTCACAAATTTATCAAATAACTTCAAGTATAATAAGGCAAGCAATAGTTATTGTAATGTTGTGTTTTTCTCCATTCCGTCACACATGACACAAAGTCATAATACGTTAGAGAATTACGTGTTTTCTAGTTGATATAGTTGTTACTAAGGCACGATCTCACGTTAATGCAAATTTAACCTTCAATATACGTACTCGTGAAACACACTATTTATTAACGACTGTATTCCAAAAAAGGTATGTCTGATCTTCAAAATGATTGAATGACATCGTTGAATCACCACCTTCATATATGTCATGGATTCGTAGTCATCAGCTCACGAAAAAAAAACTGGAGTAATGGATCATTAGTAAAATGGCTCGGTTAAACTAAGTTAGTTCAACATTTTGGAAACCCCGATGATACAACAATATTTACTCGTAGTTTTTCTGGACAACTAGTAATATATACATACATATACACACGGCATTAGTTTCAATTGGGCCAGGCAGAGACTATCGATCGCTGAATTGTACGATCCTGACTAACCTCTTAAGCGTCGTCTACATTCATCAATATTTTCATGCATACATGCCCCTTAATTATTTACACTTCTTTTTAAATGCATTATTTATTTTAATCCAAATGCGTCAATCAACTTTCTCAGCAGAAAGAAAGTAAAAGCTTTAATGCCGATAATATGCCAATTCCTGTTAGGACAGTGCATTACTATCTTGCGAGTATAATGATAGTCAAGTGGGTTCAAGAACGCAATAAACGTAAGTTCAGAGCACGCCTCATTTCTTTACGCATGGACGATTACATTGGAATAGATAACTTGTTGCGAGATTTGTTTATGTTTACATTTAGACTGTCTAGTTAGTTATGCCATATTGATGTATAACCGTTATATGTATTGTGGATCATTTTCTATCCTGATAATATTACCTAGCTATAATCATGGCGACAACCACAACAACCCTAAAACGCATCGTTAAATCTTCCGAATTAACAGTTCTTCACCCACTTTTGGAAGTTCGAAAGAAGCGATGGTGAAATAAGGGGTCGTTTTATTTGAAATCACTTGAAAATTACAAGATTCCATTTTCACCTTGTACCTTAGCGATTGAAAGATTTATAGCCGTGCTAGGTCGATCAGGTTCTATAAAACAAGTTCTATATTTTATATTTAGGGTATATATTATTATAAAAATTTCAGTGTGCTTTACTTTTTTATGAGTGCCTTAATGTTTTAACTGCTGTTAAGATGGTGCCGCCGAACTAACAGACTAAAAGGAAACGACCCGCCCGTAGTCAAAACTAAACATTATCAAAAAACAAAGAAGCTCAAACTAGCACCCTGCTATGCTAGAGCGTCAATATAGTAGAACACGGCACAGCAGTAGCCGTGCCGCTGCGATTTTTTACAAGTCACACTAGAAGAGAAAAGCCACCACTAACTTAATAAACTACAAACCAAAGCAACCTACTAACCGTAGTAACCCTGCGCCGCTGCGAGTATTGATAAACGGAAGTCACACTAGATCTAGAAGGAAACAACACGCCCCTAGTCATAAGTAAAAGTAAAGTAATCCACTCACCATAAGAAAATATCCGGTTGCCCGTGACAGGCACGCTGCTCAACGCACCAATATGGTTGAGCACGGCGCACCGGTAGCCGTGGCGTTGCGAGTAATGCACGTACGTGCGGATGTACACACTCTCCGACGTGTTTCCGATGCCCGGACATATCGCCACTGTTACGTCGTCTGAAATATGAGCTTTGCTTCATGATGGTCTTGTGAGGGCAGATATGCTAGGCAGAGGAATTTTAACGACGTATGCTCGCGACTATATATCCCAAATAGGGACAAGGCTTCGGCATCACTGATTACTCCACCACTTAGGAATTGAGTTTTGGAAGATAAAGGATAATTAGTGATGGGTTTCTAGCCACATCGTCCATCAATTCGTATTGATTTTTTGGGGAAAAGCAAACATGCTGTGCAGAGATATTTTACTCCCTTCGTATTTGGATTGTTTAGTGCAATGTGCATAATAAGAATTCCATTTTTCCTGCTAGTTTTAACAGGCTGAACAAAAGCAGAAAGTGCATGCAAGATAAGATTGATTAATTTGTCTGGTTCGCACAAAGAATTTCGATTAATCTGACCTACGTTCTCTAAGCAATCTGTAGGTCACATTGTAGTTTTCTGCGGAGAATTTAACACCATAGTGTAATATAAGCTACATGCAGTTAATGCTACGTACGGTTACGCAAGTGTAAACAGGTAAGCTCGGAATCAGGAATAGTTTGTAGGCTCTATCTTAACTCAAAGACAACTATTTGATGTATGAAAAGCAAGTAATACCAATCTCATAGTATTTATATAATCAATGTAGATAACAGTAAATATGCTAACTTGTAATACGATATCAATTAAAATTTAATAATATCGTTTAATTCACGCAATTTATATCAATGAGTCGTATTGCACCAGTGATTAAAAGACAAACAAAAGCAAACACAGAATGATATAAACAATTATTATTTACAAACAAATTGCAATCGGAAGGTCTTAATATTTCAGTGGTTATAAATAAAAAATTGCCTGTTGCTTTTGACAACTTTAAGGCATTCCTTCCAATAAATAGATTTAATGGCAATGAAATCTGATAATACAGTTGAGGCTAACCAAGTATTATACGGTATTTTACGTGTGATAGTAAGCAGATTTCAATATTTTACTATTAATGTATGTATCTGTTTGCATTCACGTTGTCACCCTATTACTAGACTAGAGGCAAGTGGTTACACCAATAAAGACAACCAATCCGATATTTTCCCCCTTTAACAGTCCAGATTGCTCAATTAGACTAGATTATGTTTGAGCGAAAAGGATGTATGAAGTGACATGTCTATTTTGTGCTCCACGTGAGTAATGGACATTAAGACCAGCAATCGTGTAACAGTAGTAGATATAATTCTAATAAATAAAGAAAAGAAAAATTTCGACACTATTCAAAGTAATACCCACATGAGGTTTTCATGAACCAAAAACATTATATTTAGTAGTAGGTACAAATTGTATTGTTTCTGATAAATAAATCATTTGAAAATATTACCTTCTTGCTCAGCTCCAATAGGCTCATACAAGTCATAAGTGAGAGTGGACTTGTCTGGCAACACTAGCGATATGCGGCCGCCAATTGGCCAAGGACATCTCACACGGCCAATAAGGCTATGAAGGATGGTCTGCACATGTCCACTAAAACCCCATAATCTTGTTGGAACATACCTAAAAAAGAAACACAATTTAGTCTATGATCTTCTGTGATCCATAATTGATAAGATATGTATAACAGTAGTATGAGGCAATTAATGGTTTTGTTCATTTTCAGAAAAAAAATACTCAATTTGGCTAGCAACCCATCATACTTACTTACTTACTTATACTCACGCCCATTATTCCCATTGGGGTAGGCAGAGACTATCGATCGCCACTTAGTACGATCTTGACAAACCTCTCTTGCTTCCCTTACATTCATTATTCTTCTCATACATGCTCTTTTATTCTTCAATATAAATTATTATAATTATCATATAAATGATGTCTTAATCCACAATTTTTCCCCTAGAGATACAAAGAGTGAATCTGATAGGCCATATGAGGATATAGGGTTGCGAGCCTACCCTTTATAGGGTGATTTCGTCAGAGAGCAACACACTGACCTAGTGCGGGTTGGTGGACTAAAAACTACTACTGTTATAGCCAGGACCAAGGGTTTAATGTGCCCTCTAAAGCCTTCATATTCATTTTCTGATAAGGGGTTGTCCATTAATCACGTGATCTTTTTTTAGCATTTTTTAACCCCCCTCCCCCATTGGTGATGAGTAGTGAGGTTTAAGACCACCCCCCTCCCCCTTCTCAACATCACGTGTATTTTTAGTAGCTACAACGTATCTTAAAATTTTCTCCCCCCTCCCCATTGTGTTATTTTCGTGATTTTTATCAAACCCCTGCCCCCCCTTTCAAGCCTCACGTGATTAATGGACAACCCCTAAGTAGATGATTAAAGTATGCAATATCCTTTAAAACTGGGTTAATCCTCAATAAATAAATTTGTTTAAGGGTGAGCATTTTATGAAATTCACCCAAGATCTTGCATCTCCATTCGCTGATACCTATGCTGATAATCATTTATAGCTATATAAAATAGATTTCAAGCAAGAAAGATAATAATTTGCTGTACATATTTAGCAAACTAAGTACAAAAATAATAAGGAAGGAAAAGAAACATTACCAACTAAACAAAATTTCATTTTAAAAAAAATATAAAATAATTTATAAAAAGAACAAAAACATGAGTAAAATCATAATAAAAAGAACAAGATAACAAATAAATAGTAACTGTTTTAATAATGAAATTAATTTAGAATAGGACATTTAAATAATAAGACTTATATTGCACCTATATATTATACAACCTTTATTTCACCATCTTTACCCCACTCAACTTTCCAAAAGTGGCTGGGGAATTTCTAATTCCTTAGCTCTGGCTACCCCTTTTAGGGATTTATAGCCGTGAGTATATGTATGTATGTATGTACTTATAGTGTTACTTTTTCAACACAACATTGAAAAGATAATTTACTCATTTTGTAAGATTTATTTGAATAAATTGCCATTACATGTATTTTTATTGTTTACTTTGAATGTAGCTGTCATTTACATGCTTTAAATACTCATAGTTAATTAATTTATAGTTAATATATCATTTATATACTAAACCCAACTATTTCAACATAAACCAAAGCTTTTCTACATTAACTCAGTAATAAATTTAACTACATAAAAATACTGCCCTTTAACAGCACTGGTGATAAATGAGTAAAAGAGGTGGGATCAACCACAAATGGGTGAATTCATAGGTTGTGCATGACTCATTGAAAATGCAGTTCTATTAATAAAACAATCTCTTATTGCGATCTGAAAACATTAGTTATTGCCATCTATCAAAAGCTCCTGCTTCATAATGGGAATTAATGGCACAAGTAAAAAAAACCTTATAGAAATCATTTTATAATCAAAATATCAATAAAAATATATATATGCAATGACTTCTCACAACTTTTAAAAAAATAATAATTTTTTTTCAGAAATTTTAATTAGAATCACTTATAAATTACTGACTTGCTCACTTTATGGTAAGGTAAGGTAACACTTATTTCATTCAAGAGGATAATTATTGACGGGTTTCTAGCTACAATGCCAAAAAAATCCATATAAATCTTTATAACCTGAATTCTCTCAAATAATAGTGATACAAGGACAAGAGAGGTTAATGATATTCTCAGCATACTTAGGCAAGTTCTTAATATAGTTATATGGTCCACTGAAAATAGTGTTAACTTTTCAGCAACTTAAGGTAACTATGAGATAGCAGAAAAAGTAAGCAAGCTTTAACAAGATACACTGCCATAATATGACTAAAGTGAAACTTAATATTATTGGTTGCCTCATAGTGTCTGCCAATTGTCTATGACTTAAGCAGTCCTAGTCATGAAGCTACTAACTAAACAGGAGAGAGTACTCACAAAAATATGGTAAACAAAAATGCAATTTATTACCATGCAATAAAGTTAATTATCTTTTAAAGACTGTCAAGCAGAGAAACGTCCTAGAACGAGAGCCGTGTGAGAGAGAAGTGTGTCCCGCTCGCGCGGTTGCCAGTCGAGATTAAGTTCAAAGAAAAACAAATTAAACTTATTTATAGGGAGTATTTTATAAAAAGCAGGTTATAAACTGTTCCTTTTTTGTATTTTATTTTAATCATTATTGTCGCTCGATCGATTTGGAGATAAATAATTGGTTAAGTTTGGCAGAAGGGATATTAATATTTGTCACGGGTATCCCCATCGAAACAAGATAAATGTGGTATCCACAATTTATCATCTGTTTGAGTGTTTTGGAGCTTCTATCATTAAATAGTAGAGGTGTGTAGTTCGCGAATGAATGCTTCTTTTGAATGCCTTCAGTTGAAAATGCAAACCATTCCTTCCTTCACTCGCTTATTAGTCCACCTTATTCCTTCACTTAATACTTCACTATGCCGTCAGGCGAAAAACAATCTTCGGTCATCGACTTAAAGACTATATTTGTTTGATCTGACACCTTATTAGTTCACCACACTTATGCATTGCTGTGCTCGCGCAGGGGAAAATAACTCTCCACACACGGTGTTAAGACCTATATTTGTTTGCTGCTAAATCACGATTCGTTTACACAAATACAAAAACATAAATATGAGGTTCGAGACCCATCAATTAGTTATTTTTAATGTTTATTTTCTAATAGTGAAAATATTATTTGTTTTGGTTGTCAGTCCTAAGCCTGAAAAGTATGGAGGACAATCGAGATAATTATTCTTACTGATACTTCATGATAAATTACTATATTTCTGCAAAATTAAATACAAGTAATACAACATATGGGACTCATTAATTAAATATTATCAAAAGCATCATTTTTTTCATTCGCGAACTAGCGAATGTTATAAGATACGAGAACCGCAAGTTATTCATCTTTCCAACTCAATCTCTTCATTTAGTCCAATTCGTTCTGTAGTTCATTTAGTCCAACGGCTCTGAAGGAGTCTAATGAGCCGCTGAACGAAGTGGACTACTGGACTACATTCGCGAAGTAGTTCTTTGAAGTGAAGGAACTAAATGAACTAAGTTCTTTTCACTGAAGCGTTATGCGCATGTCTATTAAATAGTGATAAATATGGGTTCATGTTATGGAACAATAACTAAAATAACCTGTATCATCTCGAACTTTACCACATGAATGCAGTAAACGATTTGAATTTGGTTTTGCTCAAAAAGTGGCTGAGGAAATTTTAATTCTCAAGCACTGGCTACCCATTCTTTTATAATCTGTTAATTAAGAATAAATATGTATAAAAAACACGTTGATTTACCAAAAACAATGTATATGTGTAAATATAAGTGTTTTTATAATATATTTTTATATAATGTATGTATGTTAATATAACTAATAAATAAAGGAAAGAAAAATTTCGACACAGGTGGGGATCGAACCCGCGACCTCGGGTATACGCCCCCGTCGCTCTGCCAATTAAGCTACCGTGTCAAAGGCTGCATCAGGTCCCCACATGAGGTTTTCATGAACAAAAACATTCAAAATATGTAAATATAAGTGTTTTTGTATCCTTTAGAGGAACTCTTATTAAAACACCAACAGATGGTCACCCTACTTAAAACGAGACACAGTTAGCTAGTTAGCCATCCTTTTTCAGGACACTTTAGGTCGCCAGCGCGCGTTCCTGTTTAAATAATACTTCCATGGTCCTAGTATAAAGGTGTAACATATAAGATCAAATTTTATATTGAAGGGTGTTGACCACATAACATTGCTTTAGTAATGTTTAAATTTATGCTTTTATGTCAATGATATATCATTATCTCTGTCAAATTCATGTATAAATAATATGGTTATATTTGGTCATTAAGTTATACTTTATTGTTAATTTCAATCATAAAATTTTATGCAGTTAAAAATATTAAGGAATTATGTAAAATAATATCTCTCAAGATAACCTTGACATAATATTCTTGTGAATTTTAAAATTATTCATTAGTCTTACCATTATGCATGATATAGAAGATGAATATTCTTATCCTTTCACCTAAATAATCTTTATACGATAGCTGGACTTTCATAGATATTACCAAGTTATTTTCAAAACGTTCCAGAATTTCGATTTCCATACTTTTTACCAAGAATCGGCTTATCCCATAGCCATTCTCATGATAGAACATATTGGAAAAGATATCAATATTTTTATACAATATTATAAGTCATAAATAAACTATATCATACGATAATGCGTGTCATAATTTTTATCTTAGACGATTCGCGAAGGCGGCGAAGGTAACAATCTAGCAATGTGAGACAGATGGAATGACATCATCAGTCACGCCAGATAATAAAGTAACGTTAAAACAAAGTAGTAACCAAGTAGTACTTACGGCTCTTTTAAGAATGGAGCAATGAAGAATATATTTTCAATGAAATTTTGATCCTTCCCAAATATAGCAGGCTTTTGAGGCTGACTGTTTACATTTAAAATTCTAAATAATACACATAATATAACTGCGATAACCGCTAACAAAACTGTGGACATTTTGAGTCATTAATCAAGTGTTTATATCGGGTTTAGAAATATGTATACACACACCGATATGTTTTAATTTACAAAAACTGCAACAATTGAGACACACTAATACTGCAACCAGACCAAAAATCAGACCGCGGTTCGATTCGATCTTTCCAACAACCACCCTACCCTACGACTGCCACAGACGAAATAGATAGATATAGAGATTGACAGCTAAAACTACCACAGATTAAAAGAGATGAACTGTCAATGTATTTTACAAAATACCCCTAGGTAGCACTTTAGCAGAATATCGTCAAATGTTTTATATTATATTAATAAAACATACATACATACATAAACTCACGGCTATATTTCCTTAGAAGGGGTAGCCAGAGCTAAGGAATTGTAAATTCCTCAGCCACTTTTGGAAGTTGAGTGGGGAAAAGATGGTAAAATAAAGGTTTTTGGTGATGGGTCTCCCACTGCATCGCCCAAAAATCCAATGAAAATCCCCAATACCCTTAGTCGCCTCTTACGACACCCGTGGGTAGAAAGGGGTAGCGACATTCTAAGCCGGCACTACACGGCATAATCGAATAAAACTTTGAATTATTTTTCTAAGCTATTATTCATAACAACGACCGTGCCATCCTGATTGTATTCTATCTTTGGTTGGAGTGACTGGTGGTGTTGCCATGCCATTGCCGTCGTGCCGTGCTGTGCCAAGAATGCTATCTCCTGAGTATTGAATCGAATATACGTATGCTATATTCTAAGTCTACATTATAAAATTTATTTGATGCGATTTAACTCAATGAGTTCTTTACATACATAGTCAAAATTATTGTATCAAATACCTTAAACTTAGCATTCCAGCCTAAACTTTAATAGTAGCTGTATAAAAAAAATCTATTTAACACTGCGC
Source organism: Bedellia somnulentella (assembly GCA_963576735.1). Classification (NCBI taxonomy): domain Eukaryota; kingdom Metazoa; phylum Arthropoda; class Insecta; order Lepidoptera; family Bedelliidae; genus Bedellia; species Bedellia somnulentella. The sequence goes on along the minus strand of OY755175.1, from coordinate 14,680,473 downwards.
TGAGATAAGTTTTGAGAAAACTACATCAAAGTATCAGCTAGCGCGGCGGTAAGAATCTCGTATGGAGGTGGTCTAAAATTTATACATCCATACAATATACTCACTGCTATACATCGCAAAAACGAGCAGCCAGCCTTGAAATTGAAGTGGGAAATGGATTGCAAAATGAAAGGTTGAAAGTGATGGGTCTCATACCGCAATTCAATTAAATTTTTCTTCAATGGGTCTCATACCACATTGCTTAACAATGCCTTAAAAAGGTCCATCACTCTAAGTCTCATACGACACCCGCTTGAATTGAATATTTATTCTCAGTTCAACTCAAATGTGGCAGAGGTACTAAAAGTTCTCAACGCCTCAAAACATTATTGTCATTTAGTGTTCAGAGTAACCACGTTTTGCTTGAACAGTGTACCCACCACGTGATAGGGGTAGGCCTGTAGCCGTTCTGCACTTATTTACGCAACTTAGCCATGTGGGTCCACTGGCTGATGATGATGGTAATGATGATCTCCTGACTTAACCTGTCTCATTCCGTCACTTATATAACAATATGATAAGTTTGGCGTGCCAGGGAAATTGCACTATAAATAAAAAAGAAGTTGATAGTTATGCAGGTTTATTTTTGAAATAAAACTTTAAACATACCAAATTTAGGGTAAGGCCTTCAAATACATATTGTGAGAATGTATATATACTTGGTTTAAACTTGTTTGCGGTCACTCTAGGAGGTAATTATGGTTTGAATGGCTTCTAAATTGTAAAAACTTATTTTCGTATTATATGAATAGATTTACAAATCAATTGTGTTGAAAACACTTGATTAAACTTTGACAGAAATATCAATGTTAACAATGGCTTATGGTGTCATTCTCAAATAAGCAGGACCCTGACTTTTGGTGACAATCTTTGATCAAATATACTAGGTAAATACACAATAGCCAGTGGGACACAGTGGTAGCAAAACAAGGCATAAATCAGAACTTTGCCACAATATACAATACAGTGATAAACAGCATAAAAGGAAAGAGTCTTTATTTTGATGTTTTTTGTAGAAGTAAATGCTAGATGTTTTTTGAGTATAAATATAACAAATGATATCACTAGTAGTATTTAACAGTATTTTGTTCTTTAAATTGTTTGGTTCTTGATTTTTGATGAGCAAAAGGTAAGGTAACATCAGCCAATTTGTACTGATAAATTACTGACTTTATTGCCAGTTATAATTTATTTTCTAGCATTTAATCTAATTTTCTATACTTTTTATAAAATATATACATAGTCTGATCTTGACATGGTGACAATATTTTGTACAATTTTGTGTGGAACTGTGGATTTATAGTATATATGATCAAAGATGACAATAGCATAAATATAACTGACTGTATTCACAAAAATAAATGATAGATCTATGCTAAAAAATGTTATGAAATACTATGTTTTTGTTACCATATTGAGTTGCTATAAAGTGCACCATATTGTACATAAAATTATCTATCTAGACACTTATTTTACAATCTTTTTTTACTTTTGTAGCATGAATATAGAAGTTATTATATGTATAAGTTAAGGCATTGGCTGGGCTATGATAATATGCTATCCAATTCAAATGCATAATATGAAATTCCTCCTAGTCTATTTGATTATCTTTATGAACATTGTTTTATTTCAAGTTAATATACAGAAATGTGATACAAAATAAAAACTATAGGCAAAACATGCTTAATAAGTCGGAAAATTTTAAATTGATAATGGAGCACAATAAACAAGTTTTTTAATATATAGAGATTTTCAGCAACAAACCGACGCTAGAATTCATAGTTTGTATATTATAGGATAAGTTCTATGACATCTGTTTAAGATATTAATTGAATCTTTGGAAAAGTATTGATAAATTTTGTTTTTAATATGATGGTATCATTATTCTATATTTTACATTTATATATTAATGGAATAGTTTGGAATATGGAAGAACTGGCAAACTAGCTTTAAGTAGTAATATTATATTTTTTAACTTAAACATACCAATGAATTTAACAAACCAATATGCCCGATTTCTGAATTGAGTATTCAAGCTGAGAACGACTTAAGTATTGTTTTGTCTCATTCAGTTTTAAAGATTTCAGTGCGACAGAATGACACTTAAGTTGTTCTCAGCTGGAATACTCAATTCAGAAATTAGGCGATAGTTTACTTCCCATTGACACCTTTGTCAATACTCATCCTTTTATATACAAACTATAATTTAAGATTAGTATTAGTGTGATTAGTATCCAACTGTGAGACATGTGCGTATAAACTTATATATAATTGCAAATAGTACTCAAATATGTGCTTAAAAATACGAGGTACTATCAAAACCTCATGACAAGAAAGTTACATTTAGAAATATCATAATGATAAATAAATGTGAAAAGTTTTTTTAGTAAACAAATAACTATAATAGCAAATACAAAACTAATGAATATAAATTACGACAACAAGAACAAAAAGGGTGACTTAACGCTATGGTGATGATGGCAAAAGTAATAAACTAGCTCAAGTAAAACTACACCTAAACATACCTTAACATCTTACAGAATAGAAGTACTTATAAATAAGCATTAACAGACTAAATACTAGGGATCAAAATAAAATATGAACTGAACGCGAAAACTAATACTAATTGATCACATTTTTGGAATTCAACGGCGGCAGCCTACAACGATTTGAGACAACTGAATCTAGAATTTTCCATGACATTCATATTCGATAGCTACTATTACGAATTCGTTTAAGACCTAAAACTATTTTGGTTTTATAAATATAATTTACAGCTTACGTATGTTTAGATACATCGTACAAATATACTAACTCTGCTCTAGCCAATAGTGTATAAATAGCTTAATTTATGACATTACACATATGTAATCTAGTATTGCCAGTCTGTCTTAGAGACGGAGATTGAGGTCGTGACGTCGCTTGTTCACGAAGCACTTGACACAGTTCATTTAGTTCACTATTCACTATGACACTAACACTGGTGGTGGTGAGGGTATCAGCGTATGAGGCATGTGACGCTCAGGTCAGTCGCGCCGATGCAGTCGTCTTGAGAGACGGAGAAAGAGGTCGTGACGTCACATGTTCACGAAGCACTCGACACGGTTCACTTAGTTCACTATGACACTAACACTGGTGTATCAGCGTATGAGGCACGTGACGCAAAGGTCAGTCGCGCCGATGCAGTCGTCGTGGCAGAACGCGCCGCATTTTTTGCACAGGATCATGGCTTTTAAGTTGCAGATGCATGCGTCGTCCGCTCCTACGCTGCGACACCGCGTTACGCTCTGTAATGGATTGTGCGATTTAGTTAACATACATTTTTAGTAAAAGAATGTTATCAGAGGTAACTCAAATAAAGCAGTTCTCTGGATGTTTACTTTTCAAACCAAGAAGGATACTTTTGTTTTACCCTTTTTGACATCAATATTTATAGTACTCACACAAAACGAAGATTCGGATTTTGACAAGCGTATCTAGGTGATATTCGAACAATCTCAAGAATCTCTAAGATCAATCTCAGCACAGTAGTTGTCTTTTATTTCATCGACTAGTTAGTGCCATAATTATTACTATACAATCATTTTTAATAGATTTTGTTTGACATAGGAGATGGCGAGTGCAACGCGAATATATTTCAAAAAGAGTGCGAGGAGGTACGGACGAAATTATCGTTTTCGGTTTGAAGATTGGCCCTCTGAAAGCAATGATCTTAACTAACTCTTATTTATTGGAGTAGGTATATGACCTCTATGGTACAATCTATCATAATAAATAGTTGTCTATGTATGTTGATAGATATAAAATGGTCGCAGCAAAATGTGTAATATAAAATATTATAAATAAACTAAATAAACCGCTGTGCATATATCTGCAGTAGCACTGAGTTTCCTTTAGGTTATGGGTTTTGCCCGAAGAGTTTATTTTTAAATATTTTTTATGTCAATTTTTCGAAGTTTGTGTTTTTTGTTTTCTCCTTTGAAGTATTGTGGTTGATTTTTCATCATGGTTGATGAAAACTCGTCGAGCTCTGGCCAAAGCCATGGCGTATTTGGAATTAAGAAACTCCAGGGATCAGATGGATATGCTGACTGGAAGTTCCAGGTACGAAATTATTTAGAAAATAAAAATTGGTGGAAAGTCATCGAAACTGACAAACTCGATGACACGATGGCAGATGTTGATCGACAGGCGAGAACCACAATAAATCTGCTCTTGGAACCTAGTTGCTTTACTTATGCATACAACGCTAAGACTTCACGTGAGGTTTGGAACAATTTGGCTAGTGCCTTTGAGAACAAGGGTTGGGGAAGAAGAATCACATTACAGCGACAGTTGTGGCAATGCAAGTTCGACAACTTCGAATTTATGGAGAAGTATATTTCTCGCATTATGTTTCTGACACAGCAGTTGGCCGATATCGGAGCCGAAGTTAAGTCTGACTGGATTATATCTATTATGTTGAGTGGCTTACCTGAGACGTATGACCCGTTGGTTATGAGCGTTGATAACTGTGGGCAAGAGCTTAGCTTGGAGAACATTAAGAATAAGCTGATACATGAAGCGCATAGAAAGAAGGAACAAAACAATATGGATGAACAAGCGTTGGTGGTTAAGCACAATAACGTGAAACCAAGCAAGCCAAATTTTATCATGAAGTGCTGGATATGCAAGTTAAGTGGACATAAAGCGTCTGACTGTACAAACTCGTCTAAAAGTACCAAAAAGAATGCTAAGAAAGCCAATGTGACCATGAATGCTGGAGATATCGTATTTAATAAGAAAGCTTGGTACCTCGACAGTGGATGTTCAAATCACATGACATTCGAAAAGGAAAAGTTATCTGACTATACAACTCAGAAAACAAATAAGAAAATAAGAGTGGCAAATGGTGAAGAGTTGCCAGTAAAAGGTCAAGGTAAAGCTGATCTGAATGTGTCTGGAGCTGGGAAGCTAACACTGAATAATGTATGGCATGTTCCTAAATTATCATTGAATTTGATTTCTGCAAGTAAATTAGCTGACGATAATTATACGATGAAAATAAATAAAGAAGGTTGTGAAATTGAGAAGAATAATCAAAAAGTAGCAACATGTTCGAAAGTTGGCGGTCTCTATGAATTAAAAGAACAGACACTTGACACTGCCTACTTGACATCATCAAACGAAAGTCTGTCAAATATTTGGCATAAAAGATTGGCACATTTAAACAGAAATTATATGAAAGAATTGAAAAGAATGACAACAGGCATGAATTGTGAAATTAACTTCACTGAGCCGTGTGTTCCGTGTATTCAAGGAAAAACATGCAAGAGTCCTTTTAAAAACAGAGGTACGCGAGCAACAGAAAAATTAGAGATTGTACACACTGATTTGTGTGGTCCAATAGAAGAGCCATCATTTTCAGGATCGAGATACATGCTTTTGTTTATCGATGATTATACTAGAAAGACGCACGTTTATTTACTTAGAAGTAAAAACGAGACTTTTAGCAAGTTTCGTGAGTACAAGGCAGAAGTAGAGAGAGAGACGGGAATGTCTATCAAATGCCTGAGATCTGATAATGGATCAGAGTTCTGCAACCGTAAGTTTGATGATTTTCTAAAGTCTTCAGGTATTAAACACCAAAAGACGGTGCCATATACGCCGGAACAAAATGGTGTGGCTGAAAGAGCTAATCAGACAATCATAGAAAAGGTAAGAACTATGCTATCTGAGGCTAAATTACATAAAAAATACTGGGCAGAGGCAGTACAAACTGTTGTGTATCTCAAAAATATAAGCCCTTCAAAAGCTGTACCAAACGCAGTACCTGAAGAACTTTGGGTGAATAAGAAGGTTGATATCAGTCACCTCAGAGTTTTTGGCTGTCTAGCTCATGCACTTAAACCAAAGCAGAAGCGACAAAAGCTTGATATGAAGACTGAAGCCTTAATTTTTATTGGTTATCCAACGAACACAAAAGGTTATCGCTTATATAACCCACTTACTGCAAAAGTAACTATTGCTCGTGATGTAAAATTTTTAGAAAATGTTTTTCCGGGTGATGTCGGAAGGTCAACCAACTCCATAGTTCGTTTAACGCTCGATGAGCTTCAAGAGGAGCCAGATCGGCTAGATAACAATGTTATAACAGGAAACAACGAGGAGTCCTTTGATGTTGAGAATAATAACCCGATGATGGAAATTCCTAACCCGACAATGGAAACTCCTTTATTTAACTTGGAAGATTTGGTAACATCATCAAATGTAAATGAAGAAGTTCAAGATACTGAGCGGAGATACAATCTTCGAGAGCGTAAACCGATTAATTACTCTTACTGTAACGCTGTAGCAGACATAGATGGCGACCCTTTGACGATTGAAGAAGCATTGGCGAGGCCCGATTGTGATCTTTGGCAGAAAGCAATAGACGACGAGCTGCAATCGTTAAAAGAAAACGGGACGTGGACATTAGTAGAGCTGCCATCTGACAAGAAACCTATACAGTGCAAATGGGTTTTCAAAATAAAGAAGGACAGCGATGGTAGAGTGAGTAAATATAAGGCTAGACTAGTAGCAAAGGGGTTTACACAGGTACGTGGCATAGACTATAATGAAACATACTCCCCGGTAGTGCGAAGTTCCACGTTACGTTTGTTGCTTTCGTTAGCTGCTGAATACGGTTGGTCAATTGATCAGTGGGACGTAACTACTGCATTTTTGTACGGTAAACTCAAAGAGGATATTTATATGTTGCAACCGCGTGGAGCAGTTTGTAAAGGTCGTGAAAAGGAGGTATGTAAATTACAAAAATCTTTGTATGGACTAAAACAAGCTTCTAATGCGTGGTTCAATGAACTTGATAGTGAGATGCTAAAGCTGGGATTTAGTCAATCTAAGATAGAACCATGTCTGTATCAAAAACGGTTTAAAGATAAGAGTAGGATAGTCGTCGTAATTTACGTTGATGACATATTTGTATTTTATTGTAACGAGACCGAAAAAGAATAGCTCAAGGCTGGGTTGCTTGACAAGTTTAAGGTTAAAGACTTAGGTCCCGCGCGGCATGTCCTAGGAATGCGATTAAGGCGGGAGAAACATAAAATCTATCTTGATCAGGAACAGTACATTCAAAACGTATTAGATCAATTTCAAATGAATGACTGCAAACCAGCAGCCACCCCGATGGAAGTTGGCTTAAGATTAGAAAAAGCTGTTGACTCTAAGTGCGACTTACCTTTTCAAAATTTAATAGGATGTTTAAATTACTTAGCGGTTAATACTAGGCCCGATATTGCGCATGTAGTGAGTATTTTATCTCAATTTAACTCTTGTTATAATGATATCCATTTTAACTGTGCGAAGCGAGTGTTGCGATACATAAAAGGGACTTCTAACTTGTGCCTAACGTTTAAAAAGTCAGGTCAAGTAGATTTATGTGGGTTTTGTAGATGCTGACTGGGGTGGATCCTATGATAGGAAATCATTTACTGGTTTTATTTTCAAGCTAGGTAATAACATGATCTCGTGGGAAAGCAAAAAACAGCAGTGTGTGTCCTTATCTTCCACTGAGGCAGAATACGTAGGACTGTGTCATGCTTCAAAAGAAGCAATTTACCTAAATAACTTGATCTGTGAGTTAGGGGGCATTTTGGATCGTAAGTCAGTTGTCATTTTTAGGGTTCCGTAGCCAAATGGCAAAAACGGGACCCTTATAGATTCGTCATGTCTGTCTGTCCGTCCGTCCGTCCGTATGTCACAGCCAGTTTATTCCGAAACTATAAGAACTACATTATTGGAAATTGGTGCGTAGATGTATTCTGGAAACCGCATTAAGATTTTAAAATAAAATCTGAAAAAAAAACCAAAATTTTTAGGGTTCCCCATACATAGAACTGAAACTCAAAATTTTTTTCTTCATCAAACCTATACGTGTGGGGTATCTATCAAAAGGTATTTGAAAATGATGTTGAGGTTTCTTATATCATTTTTTTCAAAACTGAATAGTTTGCGCGAGAGACTTTTTCAAAGTGCTAAAATGTGTGTCCCCCCCCCCGTAACTTCTAAAATATGGGCATGATAATACTGAAAAAAATATATGATGTGTATTACTATACAAACTACTAACGAAAATTGGTTTGAATGAGATCTAGCCCGTAGTTCTATTTTTAAACGTCATAAATCAAAATACTTACCTAATTTGGCTCCCATGATTTTCACACAAACGGGATTTTCTATATATATGATAGTACGGAACCCTTAGTGCGCGATCCGACTCGCACTTGGCCGGTTTTTTAATGATAATCAATCGGCACATAGGATTGCTAGTAACAAAATGAGCCATAACCGAACTAAGCATATTGACATTCGATATCACTTCATACGCGAAGCGATCATCAATGATAGAGTTGAGATTAGGTATATGCCCACTGAGACTATGGTTGCGGACATAATGACCAAGTGCCTACATGGGCCAAGAATTAATTTTTTTTTTAACTTAAATGTGTCTAGAAAATGTTTAATTAAGGGGGCGACATGTATTATTGTCTAATTGTAGTATTGTTTAGTTGTTTCCTTGTATTCGTTTTTGTGTAATTTAATATTTTCTAGATAATTTTATACCTGTACTATTTAAGGGTGCGAGGTTATTTAGGGTAGACTTATATTATGATAGATTGAGGGTGCGTATTGGAGTAGGTATATGACCTCTATGGTACAATCTATCATAATAAATAGTTGTCTATGTATGTTGATAGATATAAAATGGTCGCAGCAAAATGTGTAATATAAAATATTATAAATAAACTAAATAAACCGCTGTGCATATATCTGCTGTAGCACTGAGTTTCCTTTATTATTAACTAAATACAGATTATTGAAAATAATATATTTTTTTTCATTCATGAAGAAAGAAGAGATACATACCACATTAGTGTTCTGGTTGGCAGGTGGAGCACTCGACGCTCTCGGTGCCACATTTGGGGTCCTTTGTACCAGAATATACTGGCCGACATTGTTTGAACGATTTTCGTTTACCTGCAAATCACGACATATCTATTAGGGTTGAAGTAGGTTTGCAAATTCGTACGCCTGACATTAGTGTTTATTTTGAAACATCTTGAAGAATGAATTTCATCCCCATGTAAATATATAATAATTATTCAATTGTAGTAAGTAGGGGCAATCCTCACAGTCCATTTATGTCCCCACTAAGGGGCTCGAGCCTACCCTATATAAGGCGATTTGGCCATAATCCACCACGCTGGCCAGTTGCCGGTTGGCGGACTAACGACTACTACCGTAATAGTAGCCGGGACCAACGGCTTAACGTACCCTCCGAAGCACGGAATCATCTTCATTTCCGGATAATCAGGTGATTCAAGCCTGCAATATTCTTCCAGACTGGGTTGAATCTTACAAATTAAATTTTTAAGGTTACCACCCTCCGGGGATTGAACCCGAGACCTTCGTACTTGAAACCAAGCGCTTAACCGCGAGACCACGGCGGCAGCAGGTAGTGGCAATAATTCTTTGGAATTGTCAATGATGAAATTCACTTGTACTAATCATCGAATACATTATATCCAAGATAGTCAACAATCATTACAATCTTCATAGAGTATGCACTACTATTCACACTATTCTTTGTCTACGAGTGACTTTTCCCGACTTTGGCTCTCAGGTGATCAGGTCATCGGGATTCGAGAGTAAACTACGACGGCGTTTCCCGTCTGACGAAATATTGTGAGGGTTGGGTAGTCAGGTATGTTATCAAAGCATCTAGCAGAAAGTTCTTTAGGCAAATAGCTCTAAGTCTCTGTGAAGGTCACAGTTCCTATATCATTAATTTTGTATCAACTGGATTTGGCCTATCGAGCCTTCTTGAACGTGTGCGAATGCGACACTACTGTATGACTAAGCGTGTAAACATGTTTTGTAAATATAACTGAGTCGTATTGATGATTACAAGCACTAAGCATCGGTGAAATACAGTTCAAGTAGTGCCACTGTGTGTTTATAATCAAACACATGGGCTGCGTCAAAAACCGAACTCTGAATCCGATATGCCTTCCTACGTTCTGTAAAACGATTTATAAGTCATTATTTCCACCACATATACACCGCATGGCGCACAACAACAACCTGCTCCTGCCTCACAAAGAACGGCGCGGAACGTCGAACGAACAGCATACATAATGCGGTTCATCACTTCCTGAAACTTAACACTCGTCTCACCTCATGTGGTACCACAGCAACCGGCACCTGTCTCACAAAGAACGGCGCTGCTCGTCTAAAGTTCCTTACAGGGACAGCAGGCGGGGGCGCGGGGCGGGCCAGCAGCGCGGGCGGGGGACGCAGCTGAGGCTATTTTTGCAAATCTGGTAGCTGCGTTCTAGAAACCTGCTCATCGATTCCTAACATATTTACCACTTATACTGACTACATACTGTACAACAGCAACAGGCACCTGCCTTACAAAGATACAACATACATAATCCGGTTCATCGCATCTTATAACGTAATACTCGTCTCACCTCATGCGGCACAACAGCAACCGGCACCTGCCTCACAAAGAACGGCGCTGCCCGTCTAAAGTTATCCATAGGGGGAGCAGGCGGGGGCGCGGGGCGGGCTCGTAGCGCTGGCGGGGGACGCAGCTGAGGCTGTCCTTGCAGATCTGACAGCTGCGTTCCATAATTAAATTCCTATAACATTATATCCATCTACCCAACTCACCTCATACGGTACTACATCAACCGGCTCCTGCCTGACAAAAAACGCCGCAGAACGTCGAAAACCAAACTTCTATTTAATGTTTACTCGGTCTCTTTTGCAACGTCCGCTCAGGATGAAAATGATACATTTCCCGTGCAGCTATTATCTATACAATATACATAATCCGGTTCATCGCTTCCTAAAACGTAATACTCGTCTCACCTCATGTGGCACCACAGCAACCGGCACCTGCCTCACAAAGAACGGCGCTGCCCGTCTAAAGTTCCCCACAGGGGGAGCCGGCGGGGGCGCGGGGCGGGCCAGCAGCGCAGGCGGGGGCCGCAGCTGGTGACGCAAGGCATCGCGGTTGGGGCTGTTCTGGATCACCGCCTGGCAGATCTGGTAGCTGCGTTCTAGGTTCACTGCGCCTGGAGGCGTCTTGCCGGAGCTGCGGCCACGGCTAGACATTCATTGAGAAAGGTCATTATTTATAGTAATCACTTATTTGCCAGATTTACAACACCCGGGGACGTATTGCCGGAGCTGTGGCTGCGGCTAGTCATGTACATTGATTAACATTGTCAATCATGAACATCCTTTCACAATTTAAAAGCCATCAATACATTACATTTAGTAAAGGGTGAGTCTACAAACCTAAACCACAGATAATATAATACTATACTAGTACAGATACCCAATCCCATACAACGAAGTGTGATGTGCTTAAATACCCTTATTCGACGGGCTATTCCCTAGTTCTTTATTGTTCGCTAGATGGCGATAAATTCGCATGCGTATCAAATGTAAAGCACATAACATAATAGTTCAACTTAAGGTCACAGATGTCACTACAAAAATATTAAAACAAAATGCATAACAAAGCCCGATATCATAACTCGGCTAATATTAGGAAATGGCGCTGCGGGGCGCGCGGGGCGGGGGCGCCTCGGTAACACGAGCGAGACAGATTTTATTACTTTATGACTTTCTTTCACTAAATGTTTATTTGCAAAGTTGCAAATATGGTCAAGGACAAAATCGTCGACAAGGCCAATTGCGTACCTTCGAGTATTACATCTGTTTGTAGATTTTTGTTTTTAATGTTAACAGAGTCGTTGTCGATATTCGTCTCGGCTGTGTGTCGGCTTAGAATAGCACTACCCCATTTCTTACCGTGATTGTTCGTAAGAGACGGCTAAAGATATTGGGGCTTTTTGTGTGATTATAAGGCGATTCTGTTGGAGACCCACCATCACAAATCTTTGTTTTATAATCTTATCCAACACAAGTTTCAAAAGTGGCGAACGAATTTCTTATTCCAAAGCTCTGGCTACCACTTCTAGGGATATATAGTCCAAAATATATGTGTGTATTTACACATTTATTTATTTAATAACATCCTGCACGGCGTATTCGTGCTGTAGTGACGACGTGTAATAGCTCTACTCCGCATCATTCCGTCAGTGATGTATTGAGCGACTGATTTGAGTTGTTTAGTTTGAGGGTTTAATTTCATTGATTGGTTGGCGATGTGGTGATAAACCTCGAATATTTAATAAAAAAAATTATCTTCCAAGCTGACATTCCACAACCATCTGGTTATTACTTCAGACTTCTGGTTATAACTTCAGAATACTATAATGTCAGCTCAAAATAATATCATTTAATATTATAAATAATACATCATAATTAATTTTATATGGTTATGTATGTGGCTCGAATGTTAACCCATTTCCAAAAACAATGATTCTTTTATAATCTATTCTCCACATAAATTTGAAAATGTTGAAAGTAGTATGATATTATATTGAAAAAATCGATAGCTTGTTTCAACTGCAATCATACGGACATTTAACTCAAACTCAAACGTTAATGCCGAATATCCCCGAACGGGGTTGGCAGAGGTACCAATACTTCTGATAATCACGTGACATTGTCACCGGGTGTTGTTACATGTCACTGAGCTACTAAGTCGTCATTAAACTACTTATTTTAATTTATCTAGGTACCTACGCGCTACACCTACAGTAAAGAATATTTAACCTATTTGTAAAAAGTATTTATCAATCTTGCCACATCACATACTGACATACATATTATTATTTCTCATACAACATTGTTACATACATAAATATACTTACGACTAAAAATCCCTAGAAGGGGTAGCCAAAGCTTCGAAAAAGTCAATCACTGAGTTATTAATATTAATTCAAACGTTCACACCGCAAATCCCCGACGGTAGTGCAGGCAGAGGTACTAATACTAAAATTCAACTTTCTACAACAAAGTACTAACAGATATAAAAATAACATACATACATATACTCACGGCTATAAATCCCAAGAAGGGGTAGCCAGAGCTGCAGAGCTAGAAACTCCTCAGTCACATTTAAAAGTTGATAGGGTAGAAAATGGTAAAAATAAATTATCGTTAGCGATGGGCCTCCAAAAATCCCTTAAAAGCCCCAATACCGTAAGTCGCCTCTTACGTTCACCCACCGGAAGAAATGGGGTAGCGACATTCTAAGCCGACACTACACGGCTTAAAAATAGTGATAAGAAATGGAACAAGGTTATTTTTGAGCGATGCGGCAGGAATTAAAATTACGTATATATTCTCACGCCGTTAGTTCACATTGGGATAGTTAGAGACTATCGATCGCCACTTTGTACGGCAATGGCAAACTTGGGACACTTGTCTTTTTAAGCACAGTCTCTTTTTGGTCCAAATGTGTACGCCGAGGTCGTTAAAAAAATAAAATCACGTAAAAAGCCCCTATACTCCGTGAGTCGCCTCTTGCAATATCCCACGAGTAGTAATAGGGTAGTGTTATTTTAAGTCGACAATTATCACCAATTCGATTACTTGGATGGACGCAAATCAAAACAAGTAAGATACGTCGGTAAACACCATCTTATTTTGGCGCCATCTATTGTCAGTAGTTGAAATCACTAAACATTTTAGTTAAATAGATGTAGTTTATACAATAATCATTTAGGAATACGATTTCATAAAAACAAAAATACATTTTTTTTTTATTTTGCTTATAATTGTAATAATTTATGTTTTATGGTATTAAGTGACAAAATAAATTACCGTGTGATACTTATCTAACTGTCTTTTGGCTTTTTAAACGATAATTAGCCACTTTAGGTTTTTATTTAAAAAGCCGACTATATCTTAACTCCATCTATTGAGCGTAGAGGTAATTAAAAACATTTTGTATGAGATGGTATACCATGCCTAAACCTAAGTTATTTGAAAAATAATCCTACCCATGGATGCTAGAGCGGTCCACTAGTACTCTCATATAGCACACAGATTTAGTTATTACTAGTGGATCGTCCCAGCTTCGCACGGGTAGCGTTATTTTTTGAAATATGTTCAGTCACTGCTCAAGCCTTGTGAAATTCAGCGCAATGTTTTCAATTTATTAAATTTATAGCACTCCCTAAACAGTGTAGTTTGGTGATTTTGAATGCGCTTTAATGAATGGTTCAGTATTTCCGTTTAATAGCAAGTTTTGGAATAAACCGCTATGAAGTATTTATAAATAACAATCTAAAAAATAATTCATTCCATGATATAGAATGCAACTACTGGCGCCATCTAGTTTGTTATATGTAAATTAGTAAAGATTTGGTTTTGGTCACGGGCGCGATGGCTTATTTTATGTATAATTTCGGTTTGTCTATCGATTTCTATGATTCTTTTTTTATTGAATAGGTAATAATGTTACCTTTTTTAAATTAGGGATGGGTGAGAGGTTTACAAACGTAAGAGTAAACAAATATAATCAGAATGTTCCGAACTGCTAAGCTATCAGGAATTACACGTGTCATTGTGAGTCAACCGTAAAAGATAGACACAAACTGTTAAGGATTTTTTTTAGGTAATTTTATGAAGAATATTTCCGTCATACATAATTTCTATGTAAGTTTAACCATTAAGTCTGCACACGCGACGGAAGCTTAATAAATGGAGTAACTTCTCCCGTTTTCCCAAATTTTTCCCAAAATTCCCCTTTACTACTCTGCTGGAAAGTATACAAAAACCTGCGCAGGAGTATGAAGAATAATTGTACCTTCGTTAAAATCCGTCGAGTAGTTTTTGTTTCCATAAGGAACATACAAACCGACAGACAGACAGACAGACAGACAAAAATTTTACTGATTGCATTTTTGGCATCAGTATCGATCCCTAATCATCACCTGATAGTTATTTTGAAAATATATTTCATGTACAGAATTGACCTCTCTACAGATTTATTATAAGTATAGATAGATTAATATATAGCTAGATGATTATATAGAAGTAGTTTAAAATGCAGTATAATATAATTAAATCAAATCACATACCTATTAGAATCCTTTACGGATTTGCTTTTATGCCTTATGCTATTTGCAGAGCGATTATTCTGTGCTACTGTTGTAGAAGAAACTGGAATATTGCTTGATGTATTATTGGTAAGAGCATTAGATGCATCTATCTCTTGCTTAAAAGTAAAATCTTTCATTGATGTACAACTTTCTGAGGAGTTCGAACACTCCATATTAAAATTTGCATCTCTATCTTCTTTCACAATGCAGTGATCATCAATATTATTATGGTTATCCTCAATGCTAGTCTTCGAATCTTCACAAAGAAATTTTGTTGTGTCTGTTGAAAATGTGAGATGATCATTACTTGACCAGTCATTCTCATTTTTCCATGCCACTGCTGAGTTTTTTGGTTTTGCTGGATCTTGCATCTGGTCATCAGGGTAAGATACCATCTGAAAAATGAGGAACCATACTTAAGTCACAAGTGTGGCTCTCAAGTTAATGGTAAGAACCAATGTCATGAGGAAACTTATATAGCGATGTTATAGTCTCCAAGCAAAGAGGCAATAGGCTGGTCTCTTGTGCCAAAAAAGGAGGTGTTTATTTCTTTTTTCACCAGGAGACCTAGCACAAGCGCGATTGGTGTAGGCCCAACTCGGGGTTTGAACCCTTGCTACTCTGCATGGTAGGCGGTGGTTTTACCCACTGAGCTATTAAAAATATGACTCCATTCTTAATAACTTATATACTGTGTAGCATACAGAACCACTTTTCTTATCTGAAGAAGTATTATATGTGCTTCACACAACATACAAACACCATGACTATTATTTTATTCATGCTATATGCTGTTGTTTTACCATCTTTTCCCCATGCAACTTCCAAAAGTGGCTGAGGAATTTCTAATTCCTTAGCTCTGGCTACCTCTTCTAGGGATTTATAGCTGTGAGTATATGTATGTATGTATGCATGCTATATATAACAACTGTCAACTCGACAGCTCGCTCTTGTTAGACCTTTCACTTTAATAATTAATGATAAATATAAGCCTAAACCTAGACCACCCAGTAATAAAATACAAAAAATAATTTTAGTATAGGGGTATGTATTGTCGGCTTAGAATAGAATTACCCAATTTGTTCCCGTGGATGTTGGTAAGAGGCGGCTAAGGATATTGGGACTTTTTAAATGCTTTTTCGGCGATGCGGTTTGAGACCAGTCATTAAAAAATTTACTTTACAATATTTTCCCGGTAGACGTGAGTATATGTATGTATGTAGTATAGGGTACATGACAATGACACCAATGATTGAACCTGCAATCATAAGGTTGACCTAACTAGCCTCTTAAGCACTGAACTGACTGGAAATTATTTACCCCATAGATAAGAATATAGTAAGACTGCTTTGTCAGTTTATATCCAACAATATGATAGATAATATGAAATACTTACAGTTGAGTTTGCAACCTCTATCCCAGGTATAGATGAATTTTGTGACATGGGCATTGTGACAACTGCTGTGACATCTGAAAATTTAATTAATCAATTAGACTAAAATGTTTTAAGACTCAAATGTTCACGCCGAATTTCCCTGAAGGGGAAGCCAGAGGTTCTAATACTTCTGAACATCACGTGATATTGTCACCTGGTGTTCATAGTACCCATGTTTTACTTGGACAGTGTAAACACGTGATAGAGGGGAGGCCTATTGCTATTCTAAACAAATACACTGTCACATGACTAAGTACAACTCAGCCGTAATGATAACAACCATAATAAATTAACCACACATTTGACTTTAGAAAGGACAAATTGGCGAGGGCCTGAACAGTGGATTAAACATGGATGAAAGCTGACTTTCATGATGACAGGTGCAACCCATTGAGCTACCACAGTAAAATGTTTTTAAGTATAAATATATTATAATACCTCCAGCCAGTTATTTATAATCGTAAATTAAAAAAAACATTAATTCAATTTAAAAAAAATATATCACGCCTTGTGTGGGTCTTCAGAGAGTAACTAGTACTACTGCAATAGGATACGGGACTCAAATGTGGCTTTAATGATGACTCTGAAGTAAAATGTTCCTTTAATTAAATGTGTGGTTTATTAATAAGATTGACAAGCATACAGAAACATTGTGCGGGAACCCACATAGTTTATTGTAGTTTTGTGACACTATACAGAGCAAATCTGTTAACATGTTGCTTTCGCCTGCCTCCCCTCTTCAGGCAAAAATGAGGTTAAATATGTTTAGTAATATCATACTTACGTAAAATAGGAGAACACGTAAAAAAATAATCTTTCTTCATAACCCCAGATAATTTTTCGATGTTTTTATGCTTCCTAAACTATCTTTTTATCAATATCACTGTTCACTGTAGAATTCATTTATTGATTTGAGAAAAACAACTAATTGATTCTACTTTATTTAGCTTTAATTTAACTATTTGCAAGCATAACAACCTATTGCTTGACTTTTTTAAATCGAGTACTTACAATATTTATATTCAAACTGAGGGTAGTTGTAAAATATTATGTATGTCAGTTGTTTTCACATTAAAATAATATTGCCCATAAATAAATAGGTATTAACTCACTTGTTTCACTAATGTATGATGATAATTCCATAAAATTGGCATGTGGAGTGAATTTGTTCTCAGCACATTCTGAAATAAAACCATATAAACTTTAATATCAATGGTGGTGTAAAGTAATTTATTTCAAAACAAAGTAATAAACGATGTAACATATTCTATATCCATACTTTTCCGTGGTAGAATAGTGAAAAGAGCACCTATACAATGTATGTGAGTAGTGAAGAAAACACTGAGGCTGTTATGGCCTTGTATAAAACCAGCTTAATTCAACCGCCTCACAACTCATTCAATCTTTTAGTCCCCAACCCTTAGCCACTAGTCTTATAAGTTGAGTATTTTAACTAAAACTGGCAAATCATTGCCTGAAAATTCTAACTACATTTGTGTAGCTCTTTTTCCCTTTTTTGGGATTGTAGCCATTAGAATGATTTGTAATAGATACTTACGAGTTGCCAATAACGAGATTCCTCCTGTTTCCATGATTAATGATTCAGCATCTTTAAAATGCTCATCATAGTAATTTTGAACCACACCATTATCATTTAGTTCATCTTCATGTTTTTTATCAGTCACAGTACATTTGGAATTGATCAGGCCATATTCTGCTATTTGACATTCATCATTTGTTGATATTTCATTTCTAAGGAAAGGTTCCTTTTTGTAAATAGGTGAAGATTTTATTTCTTTCTTGGGTGACTCCATAACCATACCATTGACTTCTATCTCTGTTTCTTCCTGCAAAACACTCTTAACATCATGATGCATTTGTAATTCTTCTTCTTTGTTGTAATGTTGTACATTGAGTGCTCCAAATTCATCATTTGTGGGAGATTCTTGGGTGTCTTCTTCATTTTTGACTAAATCTTCTGAATTTAATTTTGGAGAATATGTTGTTCTAAATATATCATTGTATTCAGACATATTGTTTCTTTCTTCTTCTAATGTACGTTCACAAGGAGAAGATAGAACTTCATCTTTAGGATTTTCTAACAAGCAGGCAGTTTCATGTACAGAATCAACTCTATCATTAAACTCATCATAGCTGGGTTTATTATCAGCACATATTGAGTGATTTCCAGTTTCACTTAAATCACTATTTGTTTGTGGAATCATTGCTACTCCATCAACTTCCGAATCCTCTTCAAATTTAAATCTTTTGACAAGTGGTATATTTGATACACCATCACTCAATCTTTTGGCAGTTTCATTTGAAATTGTAGTGTTTTCTGTAATATCAAAGTCTTTAGAGACATTTGGTTCTTCTATAGTTACCACAGTTATGTCTAGATCCTCTTTGGGCTCACTGATTTCTGAATCACAATCAGGAAGCAATAAAGGATCCACTGGAGTAGTAGATAGAGACTCATCCATTCTTTGAACCGAGGATGAATCAGAAAAGCTGAAATCAACAGGACATTCAACATATCCTCTACTCTTGACATGTTTGAGTGGCAATAAATCAGGAATTGGGGGAGAAGATTTTGATCCCGCAGCAACTTGATCATCTACCACATCATCTGACTTTAAGGCAGATCTAGTTACAGCACCTAAGGACCTTAATCTTTTGCTGGAGTTTGATGACTTATTTTTCTTTACTTTTGGAACTATACTACTGCTAGTGATGGATGCAGTGGGCCTTAGCTTAATTGTTGTTTTTAGAGATGGCCTTTCTGAATAAAGACTAATAGAAGATTTCTCTCTTTTCATTTTATCTCCCCAAAATGGTTCAAAATGTTTTAATTTCCATGGATCTATTTTGCTTTTCTCTTTTTCAGCCTCAGTCTTAATTTTTTGTTGATTTTCAGGAGTAAACTCTCCTCCCGATAAGCACTCTTGCCATTCTAAACAAGCACGAGCAAAAAATTCATTATTAAGACTAGATGAACTTAACCTTCCAGATGGACTAGGCCTATCAACACTAGGTAATAACTGGCCAAGTTTATATTGATATAAAGGTGGGAGAAGTGAATATGTATGCTTATTCAAAAGAGCTCTAATGTTGGTGTTTACTAGTATAGAGTCGGGAGTTTCCAGATCAATACATCCCTCCTTAGTTTGCTGCAACTGAGCTGCTGTAGAAAGTTTTTTACCACTACGTTTACGAGGTTTCATACAAAATCCTGGTATACTAGCAAGAACTTCCCTCATAGTTGAAGGCTTATTACTGTTTGTGACAATTTCAGAATAGGATGATATTGCCGTAGCCCATTCCCGATTGTCTGTTGATGGAGGGGGTGGTAATGGTTTTACTATTATTCGGGGTAGTGGTCTATTTTGACTTGTACTTTTCTTTCTTCGTTTGGATTGCTTCCTCGACGAATGTTTCGTCTCTTGTTCAGACAAAGGTTCTTCAGAAACTCTACCAGTGTATTTGTCGTTAGTATCACACGTAATATACATTTTCTCTGATGTATCATCAGAATAGTCGGTATCTATTCTGACTGATTCGATAGGTTCTTGATCCATTGTGAATTTGAAAACTGTGTTGTAAAGTTTATAAAAACACTAGCTGATTAACTACAGCAATCATCGTTTCAACCCATTTTGTACGCTTTAAAAATTCAAGAAGAGATAAATCTTTTTAATGGTGCAAAAAACAGCAATTCATTGTAGATAAAGTTAAAACTTGTGCTAGAAATTACAGAATTTTATTGCAGTTTTCTTTGCAACAAATAAAATGTCACAACACAACGCAGAAAATGGATTCCTTACACTATGGTACGGTTCAGTACGGTTATGGTTTCGTTGACTATGGTCTTGAATATCTTGCGGAAATCTAAAGCCGCGTTGACTCACTGTAACTACATTACATACAACATCAAAGTGATCGCGAGTTTTATTGAATCGTTTACATAACGCCGCAGTACGGCAGTAAAGTAAAGCTAAGGAATAAACGAGTCACAAATATGAATTTCTTCGCTCTGATGTATGGAACTAGACCCTTCAGATAGAAAACGAAATTTCGATGGGAACTCGCAATCCGTCTGACAACTAATTGAATTAAAACTTGTATGTGCTACACTAACAATTTTCTAGACTTTCTACTTTTGCCAGTTTATATCAAACTATATTTGATACGATAAACTGGATAGCTACTGTTCGAGTATATTATTGAACCCTAAAATAAACAAGGAAAGTCAACAAATTACATTCAGCATGAGTTTTTGCACATTCAACCCAATCCCGAACTTATTTTATTATGTTAGTAGTAGGAAGAAGGAATGCATGGCAGTTATTTTGCTATTTTATTACCGACTTCCTAAAACGGGAAAACCAATATAAAATAACGTAGTCATTTCTGCTCATACTTTAGTATCTGAAAGTGAAGTAGGTACCTAGGTACCTATTAGTAGATGATTTGATTATTCCTGGAAAACACTTTTTGGCTCCGGAAAACCGAGATCCAAAGCGTCTAAGCGTTCATTAGTATTAATGACGAAAAATCTTGACGCCATCTTGAGGGTTTGCTGTCGTTCGGTTCGGTCGTTTTGAGCGCGTGCACTTTAACTTTAGTTCAACACCGAGATTTACTAAAATTTAGTTGTTATTTGGGCAGTGAAATAAAATATATTGCAATATTTTTGACCGTTTTTCCTCCTGAATGGGTCGTGGAAGGTATGTTTATAAATATTTTGAATTTGAGATTTTCTGTGGAATCAGTGTAGCATGCATTAAAGTGGATCGATCCACCCGGCTGAAACCCGGGTGAAGGAAGATAGAAGTTTAGATAAAGATAGTACTATATCATCTCTTGATATTTTTTTCTTACATTATATTTATAAGTATAAATGTTAAAAGCCCATATTCTCCATATAAAGGTTGTTATGGGAATGAAGTGAAGTATTAAATATATGTTATGCTAAACACACAAAGTATTGCTACAACTAACTGAAAAATCCAGCCAGGCTAGTAGCAGAAAGTAAATTTCAACAGTATAGATAACTAAATTAAACTTAACGATATAGTCCTGGGTTTTATGAGCTGAGCACTGCATCGGTCTAAGTGAAACCTCTGCTTGATGGCTTAACGAATTCCGTTACTGGCATGAAGTTATTTTCCAATTATGAATTTATTGTTTCAATAACAATCTTTTGTCTATACATTTTGAAACACTAACTATAGATCACATAGCCAGGGTTTTGATTAAGGAACGGCAGGTGCCATGCTAGCCTTATCGATTTAGAAGTAAATATTGAAAGAATTACCAATACTACTATAACTATGACCAAGGGCAAGTTTATTCCCCTCATTTGGAGTTTGTTCGAGTAATACTGCAGGGTTTGTGAGCATTCTTGCATTTTCTGCCTGCAAATCTATATGCCCTTTGTCTTAGCTGATTAAGAGGCTAGCTTCTTGAGCCTATCCTGGGTTAGATTCCTGACATTTTATGATAGATTGACCTTTGTTTTTGTAAGTTAAACATAACACTTCAGACAATACTGAGTAGTTTGAAAGATTCTTATAAACCTAGGACTTAAAGAGTGTGAGGGTAAATTGTTTTGGTTCAAGTCCTGGGTTGGGCCTACACCAATTTGTCTGTTCTTGAGTCATATGAGTGGTTAATTAATCACAGTTGTTAACGCAGAAAGAAACATTGTGAGGAAATCCAAATTGCTAAGTTGTACTTAGTCATGTGACTGTATTTGTTCAGAACAGCAATGAACCTGCCCTCTATCATATGAGTACACTGTCTAAGCAAAATATGGGTAAGGTGAAAATGTAACATGATGTTCGGAAGTGTAAGTACTTCTGCCAACCTCTTTGGAGATTTATGGTGTGAACATTTGAGTATATTGTTTACATGGTCAATTTAGACTGTGCAAGTTTGTTTGGTATTCAAATTTATTCTTGGATATTTGAGTTTGGAGAGAAGAATACAATATATTTGTTTTCCAACATGCAGTGACCTCTGGTTATCCTGTCTGGCTTTTTTGAGATGCTTAACTTCCTCTTTTACAACAGGAATAAAAAATAATACATACATACATACATACATATTCTCACGCCATTAGTTCCCATTGGGGTAGGCAGAGACTATCGATCGCCACTTTGTACGATCCTGGCAAACCTCTCTAGCTTCATTCACATCCATCAATCTTTTCATACATGCTCTTTTATTCTTCGTTCTTCGGAGACCTGCCTTTTTGAGCACATTTTCTATTTGATCTAAATGTGTTCTCCGAGGTCGTCCTCTACTAACATTACCTTCCACATTAGCTCTATATATCTCTTTCACCACTTTACTGTCATCCATCCTCTCTATGTGCCCAAACCATCTCAACATTCCTTTTTCTATCTTTCTTACAATATCATCTTTTACAATAATAATAA
Source organism: Bedellia somnulentella (assembly GCA_963576735.1). Classification (NCBI taxonomy): domain Eukaryota; kingdom Metazoa; phylum Arthropoda; class Insecta; order Lepidoptera; family Bedelliidae; genus Bedellia; species Bedellia somnulentella. Next base: position 14,657,479 of record OY755175.1, on the reverse strand, counting down.
TAAAATAATAATAATAAAATTCTAGGTACTAACTTATTGTTTTAGTAAACCAGCGAGCTCTTGCTATGGTCCTCAGTGCATTATTTTGGAACCTTTGAAGTATTTCAATATTGCTGTTTTTTCGTCGTACCCAATAACTGTATACATTCAGACGGGTTTTAGTATGGATTTCTTAAATAAGCAGTTTATTGTTCAATCATGTATCTTGTTAAGATGGATTTGCGAAGTTTACCTGCTCTGGGCTACAACTTGAAGCAAGTACTGTAGTATAATCTGCAAATGTTGCAATGTGTGTAAATAATATACAATGTAGACCCGAGGACTGATCCTCGTGGTACCCATGCTTGTATATCATACATGTCGGAAACAGAATCATTTATATTAACTGAAAATGACCTGTATTCAATGGATGATGTCAGGTGCAGATACATATTGTCTTCTTGATTTTATAAAGTAGGCTATTATGCCAAACTTTATCAAACGCTTGTTGCACATCCAGAAATATGCCACGGCAATAAAGCTTTTTTCTCACTTCTTCACAACCGCTGTGTACTTGTTCTATGGTTGAATGATTGCTTCTGAGTCTGGTCCGAGTTTTTCTCTGCCATATAAGTTTTTAATGGCACAGAGAGTACCTTCCCAAAGATTCTTGAGAGGACCAGTAGCAGACTGATTGATGTGTAGGAATACATAAGATGTGGGGGTTTGCCCGCCTGGAGTACCATTATTATTTTGGGATACTTTCCAGATGTTCGGAAAATACCCTATTCTCAGTATGCTGTTGATAATAATAGTTATGATGGTTATGACTTTCTTTGGCAGTCGTCTTAATACTTCAGCGGTCAAAAACTTCTTTAATTGTAGCTCTTGATTGAGTTGTGGACTGAGTTGTACATCACTTTCCAGATAGATGTTGAATTCTTCATCTACAGTGTCTGATCTGAAGTCTTCATTAGGTTTGAACACATTTTTCAGAAACGCCGCGTAAGCTTCAGCTCTCTCTGTGCGTGTCAACTTCCCTCTTCGGATTTTATTGGGTACTGAGCAAGTTAGGGCTTTAGTGTGTGTATAAATTTAACACAGGTATTCTTGACGGTTGGAGTACATACGGCACCTTTTCCATATATGTTCACTATGTGACATTTCAGAGGGTTGATTTGTATATGACGTAATAAAATGAAGTTGATTCTAATTGAACAAAAGAGTTAGTTGTCTATATTATTTTACTATGGGAAAGTTTGCTTAGTTTTTCTCAAGATGTAGGTATATATATATATATTATTTTCAAACCAATACATTTTGTTATTTTATTGCCTACAGAGATCGCAGTCGTGACAGACGGCGAAGCAGGAGTAGAAGTCGCTCTAGGAGTCGCAGTAGAAGTCGTAGTCGAAGCCCTCGATATGGATTAGGTTCTGGTAATTATGGAGGCGGTGGTGGTGGAGGAGGTAGGCGTAGTAACCCTGGTGCCAATCTTCCTAAGCCTAAGTGGGATCTTAGTAGACTCAAACCTTTTAAGAAAGATTTCTATGTACCACATCGAGATGTAGAAGATAGGCCAGATTCAGAAGTGGAGGAATGGCGTAGCCAAAATGAAATCACTTTAAAAGGAAGGGGTATACCCAAACCAACTTTAACATTTGAAGAAGCAGGGTTTCCTGATTATGTTATGGATGAAATAGAAAAAATGGGCTTCACCAAACCTACTCCCATTCAAGCTCAGGGATGGCCTATTGCACTGAGTGGTAATGACATGGTAGGCATTGCATCAACAGGGTCTGGAAAAACTTTGTCATACATTTTACCTGCAATTGTGCATATAAATAACCAACCGAAATCGAGTAGAGGAGATGGACCTATAGCACTTGTATTAGCACCCACCAGGGAGTTAGCTCAGCAAATCCAAGAAGTGTGTGATAAATTTGCAAATACATCAAAGATTCACAACACTTGTTTATTTGGAGGTGCACCTAAAGGACCGCAGGCTAGAGACTTGGATGCTGGCGTTGAGATTGTGATTGCAACACCTGGAAGACTGTTGGACTTTCTTGAAAGTGGTAGAACAAATTTGAAGAGATGTACATATTTAGTATTAGATGAAGCTGATAGAATGTTAGACATGGGTTTTGAGCCGCAAATTCGAAAAATTATTGAACAAATTAGACCTGATAGGCAAACTCTTATGTGGTCAGCCACTTGGCCTAGGGAAGTCCAGACATTGGCAAGTGAATTTTTGAAAGATTATCTGCAGATCAATGTCGGCTCACTGTCACTTGCAGCCAACCATAATATACTGCAGATTATAGACGTGTGCATGGAATATGAAAAGGAAACCAAGTTGAGTACACTTTTAAAAGAAATAATGGCAGAAAAAGAGAACAAAACTATCATCTTCATAGAAACCAAACGAAAAGTTGATGACATCACAAGGAAAATGAAGCGCGACGGGTAAGTTATTATCCAACTCATATTGGTCTCATTTAGTAAATGCTATCTCGCTGTTGCTGACTTAAATGTTAAATTCTAGGTGGCCCACGGTCTGCATACATGGTGACAAATCACAAAACGAACGCGACTGGGTACTTCAGGGTAAGGAGAGAAAATTTATTTACGTTTATGTCCATGAATTGATTTGTTTTAATTATAATTCCTGATAATTAAAAAAATAAATTTGATATAAATATTTCCCTTTTGGAGGTGCATTGAAGTAGTCGAAGCGAGCAGCTCGGTAATAGAGCGGGGAGGCGCTCGTGAGAAGCGTCAGACAGTTGAGGCGAGGCGGTAGTGTATTTAATGTTAACGGTGTGTGGTGTGCAGGCGACGGTGTCGAGCGGTGAGAGCGTGGCCGCAGCCCGCCGCCGCCGCCGCCGGTGCCGTATAGCACTCCCTCGCCGCGGCTAGTCTGGTCGCTTCTCGGCGCCCGGCCCCGCCTGGCCCCTTGCCTGGCCCCTTGCCTGGCCCCTCGCCCGGCCCCGGCCCCCGGCGGCCGAGACGCCGACCGCCGCTGGCCCGACTTGTTTACTATTCTGTCTCGTCTGTCGGCATAATGCTTCCGACGACGATGAAAGAAATAGTAAGTCATACCATAGGTTAATTTGTTGGAACAGCCATACTCGATCGCGGATCGCTATTAGTTTTTGCCGTTAGTTATAGGTGACTCTAGCCGATTAGCTCAGGTTAACTAAGCCTAAACCGCGAATATTTAGAAGATTACAGATGCTGGAAATCGTTTAGTTTCTGTAGGTAAAAAAAATATGAGATACAAACATTTTAATAATTGTAGATTTAGTCTATTCACCCCACTTGCTTTGGGTGGAAAATCAATTATATTACTACTGAACACTACAACACTTTTGAACGCTTGAAAAACTTTATAGTAAATTACCATAATTTATCATGATATCAATATCGAACTGTTACTTAGTTAAAAATACCAATTGTGTCAACTGACAATCCATCTATCAATTAAAAAACGCTGATAAGCGTAAAATTTAAGCGCAGCTTGCTTTAAAAGATTAATGAACAGAACCGATTTTTTATAGTTAACTTCTATTCTTGTGAGTAGGAGCCCATGAAAGACGTAATTTGAAAGATTCAAGAATGAATGTGAATATTTTAGTGTTAATTTAAATTAGTTGTCAGATACCGCTGGGGATCTTGGACTGTCGTATTAATCGGCATCGTTGCGCCAACGTGACTTATCTATGTTTATATTATAAAAATGAATTGTGAGGGGCGAAAGGGAAGTTTTATTTACTTTATGTATAAAAGTATTTATTCTTGGTAGTCCATCTCAAAAGCGACTGAAGTCGCGGGAAAGCTAGTCAAGCGTAGACTGTATCACGAAAATGAAAAAAACATTATTAAAATAGTAAATGCCGCTCCTGTTGAAACCAAGTATAAGTAGGAGCATTATGACAATATAACTATGGCGGTATTTTTTTTTTCTAATGGTTATTCAATGATATTCGATTTCTGGATAAGATCATTTTTAAAAATATTTTTTTACTGCATTATCTGGTACACGGCAAAGTTTTCTTCGCTAAGAGCCTAGTTTATAACTGTGGGTGCATACAAATTACCTTACGTTTGAAAAGTCTATCTGCATGAATACTGGTCATCATTTCTTCTTCTATATTAAATAAGTATGAATATTCTAACAAATAATATTTAGTAAATAGGATCATTTGCATACCTAATAAATATGGGTGACCTACCTTCACTGACTACACTACTGAAATACACATTATTGAGTATGGTTTAAAATGTAGTTTGGCCGTTAACATTTATCTTCAAAATAATTCACTATTTATGCATATATATTATATTTATTGGCGCAGATGACACTGCTATATATTTCTAAAAATAAAGTAATGTTTCACAAGTCGAAAAATATTTAAGTGACTTAGTTTTTAATCAACAGCATTATTGAATCCCAGAGTATAGCAGTGATATCATTACTAGCAATACTGAGAAAAACTTGCATGGGTTTTACTTAAATTGCATATAACAGTCATACCTTCAATGACAGCAACCTCACATTTATACCTTCCGAAGCTCCCACGGCAAACATACAATTTCAAAGCAAAACGGACATTGTAAGTAGATTTAATCAGCCCAGTCCTCATATCATACCTTTTTGTGTATTAGCTAAAATAAATGCCATGTAACTTTGATGGCGTTACGTGGCCAAAAGTCATTTCTTAGGTTTAAGTTACAGCTGGGCCGTGTCTCCACACCTGACTAGCCAGATGAATATCATATTCACCCTTTAGAAAGTAGGTAAAGGAGAAGGAGCATAGTCAGCTTTCCCACAACCTCACACGGATAGTTTTGCTATCCCACAAGTGCCTTGCATCTATATGCAACATATATTTTCTATATTATATGGTGTTGCTGGTAAATATGATTTTGTAAAACACTTCTTTCTTTGCACTTTGTTTTCAAGCGATAGAAAATTCATAAATTGTGGTTTCATGGAAATACTAACTTAACTCACTACTCCACAAATATTATTTCAAAAGTATATTATTTGTATGAATGACAATACTTTTTTCAGATTTTCGTAGTGGAAAAGCTCCAATTCTTGTAGCTACAGATGTTGCAGCTCGTGGATTAGGTAAGGAATTATATGCATTAATATGTTAAGACACTGAACAAAAATATAATACATACGTATTTTGATAAATTGATATAATAGCTAACTTAATGTATTTAAAATATTTTTTCTTAAGTAAGACATTAAATGGATTGTTAAAATAGTACATAGCCAGACTGCGTGCGTAGCGCACATGATACCAAAATTACAAAGGATTACTGTCATGGCTGTGTGAAGAAATCCACAATCAGATACCCTTTTTGTCACAGCCTCCTTTCAGCATTTTCGATGCTAAGAGTTTTGGTGAAGTAATGATTCTGGACCCCTTTAATAAGATTAATTAGAATAAAATTTATTTTATGTGTAACTAAACACACTTCTACTTGATTTCAGATGTCGATGACGTAAAATTCGTAATTAATTTTGATTATCCAAGTAACTCGGAAGATTACGTTCATCGCATTGGACGTACTGGAAGAACTAACAAGACAGGCACAGCGTACACATTTTTTACGCCGTCAAATGCTGCTAAAGCTGGTGATCTGGTTGCCGTTTTGAAAGAAGCCAAACAGGTCGTTAACCCGAAGTTACAGGAATTAGCGGAACGTGGAGGAGGCGGCGGTCGCCGTAAGTATTCAAAAAATTTTTTATTAATTAATCCAGTGTTACAGTGACCCGTGACTTCCCGTTGGAGGCAAGACATGCTTGCTGCATTGCATTACTGTTATGTTTTTCTGCATGATTCGTATATATACCGTATATATATGAATATCTGCCGATATCGTATGTATATAACTCGTCTTTTTGCCTTCTTCAGGTCATCGCGGTCGAGGAGGTCGATTTCGTCGAGGTCGTAGATCTCGCGACCGGTCCCGCGAACGGTCCCGTTCTCGGGATCGCGACCGAGATCGAGACCGCGACCGCGACCGTGATCGCCGCCGCCGTTCCCGCTCCCGCGATCGCCGTCGTCGCCGCCGCAGTTCCTCATCGAGGAGTCGCTCGTCGAAGTCTTCAAGAAGTTACTCTCGGTCCCGCTCCCGCTCCCGATCTCAGAGCAAGACTCGTTCAGGCAAGTGCAGCTCTCAGAAGGACGCAACTGCCCCAATGCTGGTGGGCGGCGACGCTAACGTGGGCCCGCCCGCGTTCGCTCCCCCCGCCGCCGCCGCCCCTAACCACAAACCGGGCGCCGCCGCTCTCCTGCCGACCCCCAAGCCCTTGCTGCCCACCCCCGGCGCTCCCCGCCTACTCCCTGAGCCCGCAAACCCCCGCTTACTTCCAAATCCCGCGGCCCCGCGCCTTTTACCTGACCCCGCCAAGCCCCGCCTGCTCCCGCTCCACCCTAATGGAGTCTCAACTTCTTCAGCTGCTTCTCAGCATCCAGACACGAGGCGCCTGCCACCAAGCCAATCGCCCCCGCAGTCGCAGTATCCTTCGAATCAATTACCGCCTCCGAATCGATACCCTTCTGGAAACCACACTCTTCCCAATCAACCTAATTCCAACCAACCTCTCTTGAATCAGCCTCCACCGAACCAACCTCCTCCCAACC